>CAJNOQ010001821.1:0-13578 GCA_905250885.1 Didymodactylos carnosus | reverse complement strand
CCCCCCCCCCCCCCCCCCCCCCCCCCCCCCCCCCCCCCCCCCCCCCCCCCCCCCCCCCCCCCCCCCCCCCCCCCCCACTTTTACGGAGTACTGTATATGTGTTAACCAACCTTATGGAAGTTTTGCTCCCGAAGCAGCAACGCTGAAAATGTTTCTATCAAAAACTATCCAAAAAAATATCCGCGTCTATTGCATTTTGAAATAAATCATACATTGAACACATTATCCACTATTGAATTTCAAGCGAAAAATGAATGATTCCGGCAATTTGGATAAACGTTCCGAATATATGAAAAAATTGGTGTCAGTAAAAGATTTGAGAAATTGTTAAATTTTCTATTGGAGATTTATTTCTCGAGAACAACAGGCAAACTCTTGAATTTTACAATGAGAATGTGATTTGTTCATATCGTTGATGTTTCTCTTTGTACGAGACTCCAAATATTCTAGAACCAGAAATTATATTAGTTATAAGGGATACAATGGTGCATCGTATTTTATTTTTATTTTTATTTATAGATACAATTTTCTTATTTATTCATATATTTTTCTTTCTAGCGAGTGATGTAACCATAAAACCAACCATAGTTGAAGGAAAGATAAAAAATCAATCTTCTAAACTGGAATCAATAAGTAATGAAGGATGTTTTTGTTGTGCAAAAACAATTTAATTTCCTTTTGTTTTTGAAGGACAATCATTGCTCTTAATTTTGACTTTTTTGTCGTGTATAGGATAACCAGTTTCGAAATTTTGTCCATTCTAATTGAAAAACTATTTGAATTAGAAGCAACGCTATTAACGATGAAATTTGCCTCTTAGAGGCTACCGTACAATTTTTAGACAAGAATATAACAAACACAGAAAAATTAAAAAAAGTGTTTAAGAACGATCAATGTGATTGTTTTGTACTGTTTTTTTATATATAAATATTTTGTCCTGAGAACACGCCATTAAAAGTTTCCCATCATGACTAAACGATATTTTTCTTACATATGTTTTCAATTCAGGATGACTAACTTTTGTTACAGGCCTAAAAGAAAACAATCAAAGCTATAACAAACACAAATGATGTATCGAAGTTTTGTTTTTCCTACTTAATTGGATTGCCCAGCTTTTTCAAATCCCATACGGTTATCTTTCCATTAAAAGAACCAAATGCCAAAAACTGAAATACGTTCATTTGAAAAATGACCGAGGAAAAATACAGTCAACGCACCTGATCGGCAAATGATATTCCAAATTTAATGAACCAATATGGTTCTGGTTCAGATAGTTCCCATCGGAACAATACTTGTGGTTTGGGCTGATTTAAACACTGCCAGATACAAAATGTATCATCAGCAGCCTATAACAACACAAATTACATGAAAACATTTTATTTTTTGAAGAGAAAATGACTGATTATCGCCTTACTCTAGAAATAATTAAGTCATCATACCATTTAATGCAATCAATAAAATTTTCATGAGCTGATGTTGCTTGTGCATCGGGAAATGCAATACGAGATGTTTTTATTAATCTAAAACAAAGAAGTTATCTTTTTATTCGGAATAATAATGGCAATGAACAGCTCCTTTTATTATTACCGCTTTTTGCTACTGTTCCGATTATCTTCGGCTATCTGAATTTGTTTCACAATTTCATCTTTTGTTAAGGACCATAGATTAATTGTTAAATCCATGCCAGATGATGCAATCATCGTACCCTCGTCGTTTATATCCTAAAATAGAAGTGCTTGATTTATTGTACACTTACTTCTCTTTTCTAAGGATCAAGATCAACTATGGACACAAGCTTTTCAGAGAATAGAAAATCAATAGATGAACCTTCTTTCAAGTTAACTTAATTGGGCGTTTGTTCTCTTTTTTTTCTATCAATCTATTTCTCTTACATTTATTACTCCAAAATAATGCACTTATATTGTACTCACTGCACATATGACTTGATCTGTATGTCCGTTTGATCCGTGGAAAATAACTAAATTTATTGACGCTAGAACATCCCAAAGACACACTGTACAATCTAAATAAAGATATATTTTAGAATGTATTATGTTGATGTGTTGAGTAAGACTCACTTTTACTGGCTGTTACTAATAAATTTGGTTTTGTTTTTGAAAAAACCAGATGATAAACTTCGCCAGCATTTTTCAACTAAAAGAAAACAAAATAGAAATATGTCGTGTGAATACATTTGTAAATCCGTTTATTTACAGAATTAGGATTCCATTGATTTGTTATATCAATTATTCGAATAACTCCACGAAATCCAGCAGCAGCCAGTAAAACTTTTGGCTGGTTGGATGTTGATGAATCATTGATAAGTGTCCACGCGCATGTATAAAACATTTCCTCTGGCTAAAAATTTAGTTAAAGATCTTTATGAATATTTTAGTTTCGTTTTTTTTTAATACGCATGAGAAAAAGAGGATACATCAGGATCTAAATAACCATGTATCAAATGAATTTTGCCATTTGTATCATATCTGTAGACATGAATCTAAACGAGAACATGACAACTATATTAGAGAAAAGATCGAGTTGTACTTCATACTGAATTTGCACCAACAGTGGCAAAAAGAACGCCATCACTTTGAACCTGTGTATTAACGGCAATGTCGTATATCACTTTTCCATGATTTTCCTTAAATAAAAAGAAACTTGTATGGATTCTGTTCAATAATATCTTAAAAATCTTAAAAATCGACTGAGTGAATTTTTTTAAATTTGGTTATTTATAGTTTATTAACACTGCATCCTCTCTGCCAGAATAGAAGATCATCTCTTGTTCTATTTTATCCGCTAATTCAACTCAAATTTTAACAAAAAATCGTCGAAACTCCTCTTCTGTCTAAAACTTGTCTTTTATTAGAGAGCTAGCAAATAAGGGGATATCTCTTTTCACACATGCATATCTTTCTGTTCTCCCTAAGCAAACATTACCTACAGGAAAAATCTAGATACGTTTCGTCTGTAATCGGGCGATACATGACTAATTGTCATCTAGATTCCTAGTTAGAAAAGGGACTTTTAACCAGGTGCGTCTTAACTAGCAATAGTTAAATCGATAGTTGCAACTAGAAAAAACTAAGCAATCGCCCGATTACTAGATTTTCACGGTCATTACCCAATAGTTGCAATCGAGTAAAAAACCAGTAATCTAGATGAATCGGGCGATACTAGATTTTTTTTTGATATTTGAGTCTTTTCTATCAATGCGTTGAGACGAAAAAATGTCCGCACATGGGATATCTTATGTGGAAGGAGATATCTTCTTATCTGCTTGCTAAACCCCTATTGTGCAATATTCTTTTATTTTAAGAATTTTGGTCTGATAAGATTTGCAAAACTGTTTATAGTTCAGTGTAATTTTTACCAACATACCTTGATGATATGTGCAAAAGAAAATGAAATATTCTCATTCTGTTGTCGATCAGTGGTTGGTGTTGTATCTGTTTCTACTTCTGAACTTGTTCCTTGTAACGAATCATCCTCAATCTAAAAACAAAAATTTACTTAGAGTGAGTAGCACATAATTATGAGTTTTTAAGTATTACATTTTTCACTTCAGTCATTGCCAATTACTATTTATCATAATAATAATAATAATAATAATAATAATTAGATCGAAGCAGCTACCGATAATATCTAGAATATAAGTAGCTAATATGTAATTATAACATACTGAAAAAGAAGTTAGAATTGAATTTACTACCGTTTTCAATTCTCTACAACTCTGTATGTTCAAACGGTGTTCATTCAAGTACTTGAAAATTCTACACCAAAAACCGTTTCGGCGGGATTATTTATGTGTCTTGAAAGTTTATACTTACCATCATGATAAAAATACACTACAACACAAAAAGATGCAGAATCTTTTAAGGTTTTACACAGTTTATAATCAAATTTTTGTTGACATTTAGCGTAGTTCCAAATTGTAATATTGTTATGTTATTATCTAAGTTAAATCAAATGATTTTCATCAGTTCGGAAAAAGAATGGATGTACGATATCATGAACACGACAAAAGGTAGTCATTTGTAAATAATGGTTGTTTTATAACCGTTTACAAAAATCAAAAATAATTTTAGTGCTCACTAAGTTCCTGTCTAATTCATTGCGAACAAGTATAAAGAAGAAAAATTATGGCCGAATAGCCACGTACTTTGTTATAAGGTGTGGGAATGTGAAAAAAAAGATTCGTTTATCAACAGACGACGACAAACGTGGAATTCCAATTATATTCTTCTTTCCATGAACGGTTGCTCTTCAATCGATAATGAACATGTATAAACGAAAAATCCACGTTATATATTTATATTAAGAACTTTTTCTTAAATATGATCATATAACTTATTGAAATAAACAAATAAAGTGTGGCAATTAACCAGACAAAACAAAGAAAAAAAATACACGTACAATAAAAACAAATCACAGTTCAACTGTGGACATAATATTTGAATGGTAAACGATAAAATATTTAAAAAAAAATTACACAACATACAATCAGAAGTAAAAGTTTACAAAATGGAATCATTTTTTTTTCACAATAACGAAGAGAAAAATATCATTTGCTTTGAGCTGAAAAAACAAAAATATATATCATTTTTCCATGTAAATAAAAAAAAACGACAACAACGAACTAATCATGAATATTTGGTATTTTATGTTTTTTATTATTCAACCTTCTACTACCACAACATATTAAACTATTTATCCACGAACAATTTAACTGTGTTCGCCTTAAATGCATCATATGTGCGTGTACAGCTTGATCAAATACGTCTCTAACATTAAAGTTTAACATTGATGAACATTCAATATAACGTTTAGCCGAACATAGACGAGCTAAATACTCGCCCTGATTTTGTGTAATAGGTTTTTGTTGTTTTTTAGTCAATTGTTCTAATGTTGTTAAATCACTGCGAAGATCAATTTTTGTGCCAACTAATATTACAGGAACTTTTGAAGAATAGCCTAAAACAAAAATGATAGAGAATAATACAGCCATGAAGAGATTTTATATTGAGCAAAATAGAAGGTTTATCGTCTAAGTCAAAACACTTTGATAAAATGACCGTCTATTGTTCAACATTCGCAAGAACATTTTCAATCCAGTGCTCTTCAATGAACTTTAGTAAAGTTGTAAGAAAAAACTCTGTGATTCAAAAAAAAAAGATGTTTAATAACTTACGATTTAATTCTGGTATCCATTTAGAAAGAATATTTGCATAACTATCTGGATCAACAACGGAAAAACATAAAATAAAAACATCCGTATTTGGATAAGCCATGATACGTAATTGATCATATTCTTCCTAATTTTAAAAACAAGATGAAAAAAAAAAGATTCCTTGTTTCCTAAGATTTTCTTTTCAAATTTACCTGACCAGCAGAATCGAACAAATTGAGTATCCATTTTTTATTAAATAAAGTAACTGTTGCTAAAATGAGAAACAAACATTTTCATTTCGTTTTATTGAATTAAACTTGAAAGAATTTATTCTATTCAACTAAAGTATACTACACTATTTTATAACATTAACATACGATAAAGGATACATAGTACAAGACATACAACTTGTATATTTCAATTGAAACGCTACAAAAGTCTTTTGAACAAAATATATCTCTTAAATTTGAAAATGAAGCTTACTGTCGATAAGTTGAAATCTCAAGTTATGTAAAGTCAAACTAAGATGCGCAATTTTGAATATTAAATTTGAAATAAAACTAATCGGAAGATATAGACAGTAATAATAAAGCGAGGAATCAGAAGTTTACGAGCAGATGTGAGATGCGTTTTTTTACCTGCATAGTTTTCAAAAATTGTTGGCACATATGGATCTTGTGGATATTGTCCGTCTTTATATACAACGCACAGTGTTGTCTTTCCGGTATATCCATCCCCTAGAACAAAGACCATGATGTATTTGTTTTATGCACTTTGTAAGAACTTTTGAAAAAAAGTAATTAAAATTGAGTTTAATTTACCAATGACAACCACTTTTATTTCGTCGATCGTTGAGCTTTTTGACATACACTAGAAAATGAAAAGAACTAACTATTTGTTTGTTGATTTGTTGCTAGTACTTTTCCTATTATAGTACCACGAAAAAAATAACATGTGAATTTAATTTCTCATTTCAGTTTAACTTCTTTTGTTTTTCAATAAGTCAAAAAATGTGTATACAATCATTTAATTATACAATTTTGTATAATCATTAAATTACAAAATTAGTTAGTTCTTGCTCTTTAATAATGGTATTACCGTATTCTGTTAAGAACACTTGAAACTGAGAAAATATCATCTATATAACTAAATGTTAAAAATTTCCTCACACTTCGATAATCGACACAATCATTTTTTTCCGTTTTCGTACTCAGTAATAGTAGTGGACATATAAAAGCGATAATATAAGTAAGTATTTACATTCTACTACACAGTTTTGTACAAATTTTTGACACAAAAGAACAAAAATTAGACTAATAATTGATCACTTGAAAAAAACTAATTGGTGTAAAATACAATTTTAACTAATGTGAAGTGTTGGCGTATGTTATCTTTCGAGGAGAAAACCAAATTATTAGAGCTTGAAAAATTTAGCAAAAGGCGACTAATCTATTCACTACAAAAAAAATTTCTATGGCTAATACCGCTTATATCGTCTTAAATCGTAAATAGTGATTCTACTTAGTTTCTCGTATGTTTTCAAGGTCAGATGCGTTTCATTACTATATTTTTTTGCTCAAATTATTTTCATTTACATTGATCAGCAAACTAATGATATTTGCATTGTCCTATCCTCCATAGACCATATCCTTTTTAAAATCAGATATAAAACTTTTTAAGTACCACAGTTTCTTGGGTATTTCAAGAAAGACCAACAGATGTTATTCTATCTCTATTACACTAAAGAATAGAAATTACTCTGCACTTATATTAATGACATCTGCTTTGAATTTGTAGTTACTCATCGAAACTCCTTTCTTCTCAGAAAAAGAAGAAACTTCTGGTTTTACTTGTACGTTTGATAGAGGATTCATAAAAACAAGTTTCCTCGTGACTGAAACAAAAACACTAAAAATGACTTCGCAAGAAAGATACATTTAATTGAGATGTTGCAACTTTATTAGCCTAGGAGTATCTCGCTTCTTCAATACAGCATAATACATTACAATCTATTTAAATCAACAATGGATAAAAGGTTACTAAAGGTTTCAATACCTATAAAACAGTGACCCTCGTTAAAAATAGGCACGCATAAAAGATAAATGTAGGGGTGTTTCATAAAAATTCTTAAGTGCTCGACTTAACTAAGTCTAAACTTAAATCTCCGTAAGATTCTTAAGTCTCCAGGATCTTACATGTTAATTTTATACACTTAGGTCTAGGTTTAGTTAGGTCGAGCACTTAAGAATTTTTATGAAATATCCTCCTAAATTCTGCAGTCGAGCACTTCCAGGAGAGTTATCTTATTTCTGTATACAAATCCGATGACGTGAGGAATCCGCGGCATCATCTTCGAGTGGATGTTCTTTCTTGGCTTCAAGTTTTAGTATACGTAACTTCTGAGATTCAGACATAAATTCACTTCTCAACCAGAATTCAAGCTATTTCTCTATTTATGCTCACCTGTATGTTTTAAAAGTAATTTTGTACAATTCATCAAAATTTTACACAAACGTCTAATAGAAAAAATATAGTCTTATAGATACGAGATGAATGTGAATCTAGAAAGAAACTCATTCATTCATACATACATACATAGTGTGGATCCAGGTATGATAGGCGTGAAAGTTAAGTATAAGTCGCTAGTGCCCATGTGAGACTGACACATTGACAGTACTGCATTACGTCTGATTTTTACATCTAACATATGTTATCGTACATATTGTGATCCACAATGTGCATGTATATGATTCATGCATCGATTTCATTGGTTCGTAGCCAAGCAAGTTGAGAGAGTACGCGAGCTCCTGAGTTACATAGATAAATAACCAAGAAACGCCTAAACAGTACTAGTAGAAAACGCTGTAAGTTTAGAATTATTTGAGTTGTTTAATATTTTCTGTTGATATCATTCAGATTATATTAGAGGACGCTAACCGTCGTCAATTTGTTTCTGTCTCGTGCCTCAAAGACTAAAGTTCACTCATCCACCTTAGATATTTATTCGACCACCCCGTTGAAAGCCCTCTTTGACTCTCAACCGTGTTTATAAACACTTAAACATTTAACAAAAAACCACGCGAAAGATTGATATATTGTAATGCACATATCCATCTTCTTGGAGAAATAAATAAAGATGATAACATATCACCATAATCAAAGCTTGAAATGTAATAGAAATACTAAACATTTCAACCTTCTAGAAAACAGACAAACATTTTTAATAAAAACAAGAAGTTTGTATTTGAGTGGTACACATCTTAATACGATCGAGAATTTGCAAAACTGGTTTATAAATTGAGCAGAGCCCTGCTCAGACAGAATCGATTGTAGATCCGGATTCTCTGTAGTCGGTTTCCTTGTATCTAATAACTTTTGGATCGAGATACTCTCGAAAAAATTTTCGAAGTGTCTTTGTTCTCCAGGAACTTCAGAAAAATTATTGAGCAAAACAAAACGCTGCAGAAAAATCTTTTGAGTGTGTTCTGATCCATAATTTGTTATGCATAAGATAATCGACTATAGAAAATCCGAATCTACAGTCGATTGTGGTCGAATAAGCATTTCGAATTTCTTAGTGGGATTGATATTAACTATGCTTACGAATGCGCAATAGATTGTTCTTACAGAAATCGAAACTAGAAGTAGGTTTCTTACAAACTCAGTTCTTTATGATTTGTGCCTCTATATTTTATTTTATTATAAATGAGAACGACAGAAAAAATAAAAAAAAGATGCGAGAAAAACGTTATGTGTATCCTTTATCTGTTCGAGAATTGTTGTAGGTACAGATGTTTGATAAGAAAGCAGGAAAAAATAAATATAGTATGAAGGTACATAGATAAGATGTAAAATAGCGTAAAAATACTAGATTACTTAAAGTTACTAGAAAAGTACCTGAAAAGTTAGTCATCTGTACGCAACCGTCTGCTACATAAATAATAAATCTGATAAGAGATGCAAGGTGAGTCGTACGTTGATCTCTCAAAAGTACCACAGTTCGTTCGTTAGTGGATAGAAGATAGAAAACTTTATTATATATAAAGAATAAACAAGGTCATTAAAAAATCTTTTCGTTGGCTTGGTTTGGATTTCGTTTCGAGGTCATAATAAGCATAGATTTTCAGACTTATTCTTGATACTGATCACTAATCTGATTTTCTTTTTTTTTGTGTATAAACTGTTTATTAGTAAAAAAAAGAAGAACCAATTCGATTTTCATTTGCGTTCGCAGGGCCTTTGAGAATCGTTCTCTAGAGATCTTCAATATAAAATACGTTCAAATTGTAGAATACGTCAAGTTATTTATGTAGAAAATTTATTGGATCTAATGAGCATTATTCCGTAGAGCTCAAAAAAAAGATTCGTCTTATTATATTAAGAACTCTGAGTTTCTCTGCTCTGTATTACTTTGAGAATTTTCTAGCATTGCAGAACAAATTTGCTACATTAGTAATCAGGCGTCGTGTTCTACAATTTGAATATATTTATATTTAAGATCTCTAGAGAACGAAATTCTAATACAAATGAAGATTAGAGTCGTGATTAGTATTAGAAATAAGTCTGAAAATCTATCCTTATTGTGATTACAGAGAATCAGTTAGGAAGGTTCTTTCGTAAATCTAGTTTATAGACTTAATACTGTGAGAAAAAATTCCTTTAGAACAAACAAGTATGTCATTTCTTTTGATACACTTATGATAAGTTTCTAGGCACTATTCTTTTCACAAAATAGATAAGATTCACACTTACCAGTTCGAAATCTGTCAAAACTATTTGCAAACCGTTATTTATTTATTTATTTAATTTTTTTTGTTAAAATTAGTGATATCGGTATAAGTTACATAAATTTGAAGGTCGATAATTTAATGAAATAAAAGAAGCACTTCAAATGTTAATGGGTCTTCCTTCTACACGTTGTTGTTTTTTCGTTGAAAATATATAGACTAGCTTCTGTTCTCTCTTTCACTTCTAACATGCGTATTACGCGTTTTTTTACGTAAGGTAAGTTTCGTTTATTATCAGTATATTCTCTCTCTCTCATATATATATATATATATATTTACTATGATTATGATTAGTTCTAGTGTCACTTTTTTCCTCTTCCAATGTTACCACCACCACTGTACCATTGTTTTGCACCTTTTCAAGACAATCAATCATTCAAAAATAATAATAATAGGTTTTTTCTCTCCCGTTTTTTGACTAAATGTACAAAATGGGGAAAATAAACAAATAGCGGAAAAGGATCTATGCGTACGCGTGGGTTAAAAAGAAACTAATGACGGATACAACAAAAATGAGAGAAAATTTGTTGTAAGAAAAGAGCAAAAAGTAAGAACATAAAATTTTTTTCAATTTTTTTTCATACATACGCAAAATTACCTTGTCTCTATTTTTTTTACCAAGGAATTAGTAGTCAAGACTTGTTCTATGAATAATTAGTTACTAATTTCTCGATGACAAGTATCATTCATAAACTAATTGCAAGAATTATAATATTTCTTGAACTAATTAATAGAATTTGATTATTCTTTTTTTAAGAATTAAGTATAGTTCTATTTTCTTTATCAAATTTTTGATTTATATATTATCGGAAGTAACATGGAGTAGTATTATTTCACTGAACGCTATAAACACTATGGTCATGATCTGCATGCACAAAAACAAACAATGGTTTTACATGTTAGAACATATTATTCGAATATTTTAGTGATAGAAACTTTAAAGTTTTCCATGACATCTAAATAACTATAAGACACAATATTTGAACATATCAGAAGGATTTTTAATTAGAGCAGTATGGCTGTTTGCTGTATCATACGAGAAAAGAAATATTTCTCATACTATCGTAAAAAAATCAAGAGTAAAGAAGCGGTTAAAGTACTATTATATAATATTTAATAAAACATCTGTACAAAAATAATATTTATATTCGGATATACACAACTCCCTGCATGAAAAGAATGAGTAAATACAAACATGTGTATGTGTGTGTGTGTGCAAATTACTACTTGCAGATGAAATCAATGGGATTTCAAGGTTGTAAATATTGAACATGTAAAGGCAAATAGAGGAAGAAAAGGGGTAAACAAGGTTATTATTCAATAGTAAAGAACAAAATCACTAGTTTGATACAGTAGAATTATTTTACTGAAATACAAACGAATAAAAGACGAATTAGTTCAAGAAAAAAACCATTTCTAAACTATTCGAATTATTTTTTATCCATGATGTTCTCAGAATAGGGTAAAATCTCCTTAAAATCTATTAAAAACATTATTTATTCTAGAACAAAACATGTAAAATCAAACTTGTTTGAAATAAGTTCTAAAAACAAGCTTTGTCTTCTAAAACCATTTTACATAAGAGATAGGCATAGTCGTTTAAAAAAGCATTTTTACCTTTAGTTTTTTGTAATAAAGTTTACAAATATATAACACTTACCTATTAGCAAATCCCTTTTGAATATCAACACATGTATATTCTGTTTCTTTTAGATTCAAATCTTCTTTATATATCATTGTACTTTAAAACAAATTTTGCCTTTATCATTGTATTTTCTGCCTTCTTTCATACTTTATTTGTTATTATGGCTAATTGCAATATCGTCACTATAATAAATAATCTTTAACTATAATATTAAGTGAATATTTTTCATCGATTAGCTTATCGTTTTTTTCTTATCAAAAAAGAGAGAAATAGTTTTTATTCGATGCCAAGCTAGCAGTGGAAGAAGGAACTCAGTAAGTGTTTATATAATACCTTTTAACATTGAAGTACGCCGAATTCTTGAATATTTATATCCTGTTAGAGAACAAGAGAAAAAATCTCAGTGTAAAAACTATAACATATCATCACATTTTAAACTGATGATTACTTTCATCACACCGAGCAACTGGCATAAACTTAAGCTAATATTTTCAACATGCTCTTTGCAATAACAAATCCAGGAGTTTTTTTAGAGATGAACGATTTTCAAAAACAAAGGTCAGAGATAGTATGGATTGACTTTCAAAAATAAAAGAACGAGCGGAATTTATACTTTTCACTATAAAGGATCAAATTTTTTCCATCATGATCTTTGCATTTGAAACAAAAAAATATAGTTGACAAATTTCATGAAACGTTTTCGTAGAACTTCTGACTTTTGCAAAAGATCGTCATCGCACAGTACTTTACAGACAAAAAAGAATTATATATATATAAATATAGCATACTTCTAAATATTGGTAACAGATGAATTTGCTACACGTATTACATATTCGAGGATCTCACAAATGTCCATGTGTCATAAAACCATATGATGAGAAAAAAAACTCAATGTAATATTCACTGTTGTGTGTACTACATCGACAAGACTATACAAATGAGTTTAAAGAACTAATTATTCATAAATTAAGATGTATATAAATCAATTTAGAGCAACGATTTGGACTCAGTTGAGATACAAATTATAGTCTCAACTGAAATACAATCCATGTTTTAATCAAGCATCTCCGTTGGGAATATCTCAGTTGAGAAACCATTATTTCTGCGAAAATATCCGTTTCTCAACTGAGATACATTTGATAAAATGTGAACTTCATGAATTTTTCTACTAATTTTTGACACGTGCATTGAAACGTGCAATTGTGTAAGAGTGCAGGGTACAAAGGTCTATTATTCAATAGTGAATGAAAATGACATTAGGTGTATGATGTATCTCTCCTGACTATCTAAGGAATTATCCCCACATTACATGGTCAACATATTACCATGTATTAAATTATTATCAAGTAATCGCATGTATGCAAAAAACGTAACAACAAAATCAGTTCTTATTCATTGCTCTCCACGTCGTCGTGAGTGCTTATGTCTGAATCACGAATTTTGTAAAAAACGTCGAAAAACAAGTATGCAAAATGGCGTGAAAGTCACTGTAATTCTTGTAGATTTTGTAAAACTATTGAATAATAGACCTTTGTACACTGTACTCTTGCATGTTTTAACGCACGTGTCAAAATTATATCTCAGTTGAAAAAATTCGCGAAGCCTATATTTTATCAAATGTATCTCAGTTGAGAAACGAATATATTCGTAGAAATAATGGTTTCTCAACTGAAATACTTGATTAAAATATGGATTGCATCTCAGTTGAGACGTCCCAGGTGAAACACGTCTTGTAAGACCTTGCAAGATCTGATGTTTTCTTGTGAAATCTTGTAATAAGGTCTTACGATATGATCATACAAGATCTTATTATAAGATAATATAAGATCTTATGGAATCTTGTAACTTCTTGTTATAAGATCCCTCAAGATCTGGTTATGAGAAGTGACAAGGTCTTGTAAGACCTTATGACAAGAATTCATATGATCTTGTAAGATCTTACAAAATCTTGTACCAGACATTGTTGACTTTTA
>CAJNOQ010001820.1:0-28250 GCA_905250885.1 Didymodactylos carnosus | reverse complement strand
AATTATTTTTTGCAGAATTTTTAATTCATTTTTGAATTCAGAACCATTTTTAAGTATAAAATTTTAAAAAAAAACAGTAACGGTCAAAATAACCGCTTTGGACGTTCTAGATCATGAAAATTTCCGGGTGCTCTAGTGTTAAGAAGACAGAACGGCCGGAAAACGAAGCATAGCATAAAATCATATTTATATACTTGATGTCACTGAATTTTATCTAGAATATCTTTGTTTTTCTACAAAAACATTGTGAAATAAATGTGTTTGGTTTTCAAATACTAATTTCTTGTGTTCTATTTCATATGAAATGCATAACTAATATGAAAGTGATATGAACATATAAACGAATAATTTCAGTTTCAGTCGAATGCTCTAACTAAATAATAAATTTTAACTATTTTTTAGCTATTAGAGATAGATTTTAGTCATAGAATTGAGACAAACACTGCTATATGTATTTCAATATCTAAATTTATTTTGTATTCTGGATATATATACCTAACAATTGCTGGTGTTTTATTGTTGTATTATATTGTTTGTTAACTGAAATGTCTCAGTCAAGAAGGACAATTAGTTTAAACCGTACATTTCGTCATCTACCATTTATAAAACGTATCATTTCATTAACTTTAATTTTTTATATTCTATCAATATTTCTCATGCAACTGTCAACTTCAAATAGTGGAACTTCTCATTCAAACACAAACGTTGTAATAAATCTAAGTCTAATCAAAAATGATTATTTTATGTCGAAATCAATGATCAAAGATCCAAGTATAATCGTTCCACAATTGCGTCGGTTACCACATGTTCAATATTTAATAAGAAATCATTTGGCATGTCATTCAGTCATAAATCGAACAGTTGATGTTATTCTAATGGTATTAACTCGAGCGAAAAGTTTTGAACGTCGACATGAATTACGACGAACATGGGCTAAGCCGCGAATATCATCCTCAAATTTAACAATAAAAGTTGTATTTATTGTGGGAATTGATGAAACATCCATGGCAATGTTGAAATGGGAAGAAACAATGTTTCGAGATATTGTTGTTATTAATGTACCAGAACAGTATGAATACGTTAATTTTAAAGAAATATTTGCTCTTAAATGGACAAATTTATATTGTCCAAATGCGCTATTCGTCGGCAAAGCCGATGATGACGTTGTTATTAATGTTTTTTATTTATTAAATTACATCAGTCAATTACAAAAATCTTATGTAAAAGATGGTCCTCAACCATTGATAGCTTATGGCAACCTTCGTTTCTCAGCAACCGTATTAAGAACAGGACGATATTTTGTTGGAATTGACGAAGTAAGAGAGTGTGGCATACATTCTGTTTATTTTAGAAATAATTTATATAAACTTATTTTTAGTATCCACTACGATACAATCCACCCTATCTCTATGGTATCATGTATTTTATGACTAAGACTGCACGAGATGCAATTGTAGAAGCATCGAACCAGAAACACAATTTATTAAGAATCGGAGACGTTTATATAACAGGTAACTTGATATTTCTAACAAAGGTAGAAAAAAAACAAATTAGAGTTCATATATGTAATCGAATGTTTGTAATTTCTTGTAAAACGTTCGTTGTAAAATTGCTGTTAATTTCAGTTATTTAAAAAATGAAAAAAAAAAAACTTGCTAAAACGACACTGAGATAGTTTTTGTCACCTTGAACTTTTCTTAAGGACAAGGGTGAGGGACTCCTCTCTTACTCCACCCCCTCCTAGAAATGATGATTCTCGGTCAAAAAATCGATTTTGAGATAAGCCCATGAGATAATCGACTTTGAGATAGCCTAAAGACTCTTAGAATCTGTATCGCTTTCGGTCCTAGAAGTAATTTTTCCTGGCTTTCGAGCAAGTTTTCTAGGAGCCTTAAAAAACAGGATCTTCAAATAATAGTTTTTTCCTGGATACTTATGCAATTTTTTCTGAACGTGTAGGTTTGTAGAGTATACTTTTCTCTTCAATTTAAGATCTCACACAACTCTGTATGACCTTGCGTCAAAAAGTTACAAGCATTTTCCTGCAAGTCCTAAAATGGACCAACTGGTGCATAGCGTTTTCTCCACACGAGAGTTACACCTGAAGTTTTTCCCAGGATTTTTTAATATACTTCAAACTAGAGAGTTCGGGTTTGTTTTATTCTAAACTAGACACCTAACTACATGGGACTGACCGGCGCCGATTTTTTAATTAGGTCTTAGTTTTTTGTTAAATTATAGATTTCTGAGAAACCAGGAACGGTTTTTCGAGTTGTCTAGAAAACCAACAAAGGCTTGATGGAAAAATCGACATCGTTCAGCCCATGTAGTTAGGTGTCTAGTTTAAAATAAATCAAACCCGAACTCTCTAGTTTGAAGTATATTAAAAAATCCTGGGAAAAACTTCAGGGTCATTTTTGGACCTTGATCTCTGGAAAATTCCTAAACGGTAAGACTTGGAGACAATTTGGAGGGTGCAGGATCTCACTTAACTGGAGACGTATTTTACATATGTAAGTAATATTCAGTAAGTAATTCTCATATATTGGTATAAATCTACAGACAGCGAAGTGGTGGAGTTATATGTATCCGAATTTTATACACAAATATAAATAATTACAAATACACGTCGTTTCAAACAAATCTCCCTTCATTTCCAAAACAGTTTTTCTTTTTCTTAATAAAACCGTCAGCTTCACTAGTATTTTACTGATACATATACTGTCCACATTTGTCTTTCGTCGTATTATCCGTTTCTTATTTCTATCTGCAGCGAGACAATGTTGATTTCATCAAAATTTTCTATTAATTCTTTTTCAGGAATATTACGAACATTGGCTAATGTGAGTATTGTTGATATTCATGAATATTATTGTGATACAAACGATGGTTTACTCTGTATGGACTATTTTCGTCGATCTCAAACAGTATTGACATGTTGTCTGCAAACGACTAAAACTGCCAATGAATTAAAACAAAGTTGGAAAGAAATTTATTTGCAATATGAGAAAGAGATCTAACAGTGATAAAGAATACACAAGTTTCTAGGAGGTGAATATTCTAATTTCACTATTCATCTGTTTACACAAGTTTCTGCAACAGTAAAATTCATTCGGTCCCGTTCGTTAGCTATACTAAAACTGACTCTATGTATTATTTTATAACTGTTAAGAATTCTTTCATTGATTTATGTGTAATCATACGATGCAATATTTGTGATCAAGAGATTTAGGTCCAATATACTATAAGATAAATTATCATTTTTTTTATTATTTTTTTTTTACAAAAATGATTACAGTTATTTTATTTTTCATATTAAACAGAGAGCGGTTGCGATTTTCAGATCAAGATTCTATCTCACATTTGCTTTATCCAAATTAAATTGGAACAATTTCCCCCAGCATAAACCGGAGCTAACGGTTGAAGGCGTAGATAGCAGATACAGGGTATATGAAAAAATTGCAGTTTATCTGTACGACGAAACAAACAAACTTTATGCCTCGATCTGAGCCATTTTTTACATACGATTTGAAGTCAATGTTTTATAAAGTTCTTTAGAAAGCGTCTGGCAGGACCATTTTATCCGCAGATTTTCCAGATCCCGTCTATCAATCTAAGCAGAATAGCAGTCCATGCATATGGAGCTCAGCGACTCGAAAGATGTTTCGTTCTATCTAGGACAAAAAGTGACAGAGAAGCTATAGAAATTGCAATCTTGTTCAAGCCTGCAAGCAGTGCACAACGGGGATTTGACGTCTTAACAAAGGATCTACTACCTCTCACATGCACAGCCTGGCCAATGCAGTTAACAAGATTTGTACATATAAGCACCAATAAGGTTTGGTGTCCGAAAAATATTATGAGCTTAAGGTTGCGTGAGAATTAATGGACACTGAAGGAAAGAAGTCTGTTCGCGAGTGCGTCTAGCGGTGAATTTACGTTGTAGAACGGGCTCAGTTTCAACTTTGAAACGATTTTTTAGATAGAGAGATTCTTGCTCAGCACATGACACAGCAGTTCACTCGATGGTTTGGGGCTAGACTAGATGGTGTCTAGAGATCATGGCCGTATCGTTAATTGTGGCGCCCTAACATGAACAATCTCAAGGTTTTTCAGATACACAAGGAAGCAGTTCGTGACATGAAGTGCACACACGGAAATAAAAACATTTTCTCCAAATGACTCAGAGTTTACACTGAGGCGATGGGGGACAATCTTGGCCCAAACAAGTGCAATATTGCTCAAATAAACGTCATGTAGAGGAGCGTCTAAACAACTATACAAAAAGGAAAGAAATAGATGTATGATCGACGATGATTTTCTCCTATTTGACTGATTAATCAAAGTCATATGAGGAAGACTTTTTGCATATTATTTCCATATTGTATATAATATATTTGTTATGGATAAGTGAGTAAAGGATAATTTCTAGTAACTATGCACCTATACTAGAACAGATAGATAGTCTCTTCTTTTTCTCTATGTGATACATAAAATCTATTTTTTACTACATATCATTTATTGTAAGAAACAACTTCTCGTTTGAGTCAAAAACAATGCTGACGTTCGTACAGCTTTGTTTATTATTTTGTTTAAACTCATTTGCATGTACTCTACAACTTTTACGTAAGTATTATCGCTATTTACTGGAAGAATTCTGTACATTATATTTAGTGAAACATATCATACTGAAATGGATTAAAATAAAAGTTATTCATGTATGGTGGTGTCCGTATGATGCAATATTCATAATAAAGAGATTTAGCACCATTTACTTGGAACTCACTTGATTTCCATTTTGAAGAGGATACTTAGGGCTAGTTATTCAGGAAAAAACTCAAAATCTTACATTTATATTTATACGTTTATATACTAGATTATAATGTTAGAAAGGTGCCAAACGTCTTTTTGACGTTTAGTAGCGTTAATAAGTATTCATCTGAATATTATTCGATGATAGTATAATCAACTCGACACTGTATCAGATTTTAATTCAGGACTGTTAATAGATGTTAGTGTACTTTTTTCAAATATCCAATAGACTCTGGTTTACTGTACAAAACGCTAAAAATAAATTTGAACTCGCTAATTCTTTTGTTCTGAAGTTAATCAAAAATGTGCCCGTCTACTCTATTGTGAAATGTATAGTAATTCTAGTTTTTTTTACAAATTTCAGTACGAGATGATCACCGTAAACAGTCAAAAAACGCCGCAAAATGTTCTCAAAATTCATTTGTTCCTAGTTCAATAATCGAAAATAATTTACAATTTCCATTAACTCAGAATGATTTCAAATCATTGATAAGTGAAGAACTCGTTGTAGCAACAGTACCATGTTCCACTAATGAAACTCAACTATGTCTTAGTTTAGATAAAAATTCATTTATCGGTTCAGGATCATATGGTATCGTTGTTCGAGCGGGATGTAATAAAGTTACATATCCCGTTGCTGTTAAATTTCTAAAACCACAATTAGTGCATAAGTTAGAAATAGTCACATACACTGTTACTGGACGATATAATCGTATTGATCCAAATACAATTGGTAGTATAAATAAGGTTTCAACATCAAAAGAACAAGGTTTACGTGAAGCAGTTGCTTTGCAGATATTAACTGAAGCTAATGTGCAATCAGTACCAAAATATGTTACCTATATCGAAACAGATTCATATAAAATATTGGTAATGGAATTGTTTGTTGGCTTTCAAGAATTATCAAAAATAATCGATACGCTGAAATCAACCGAATACAATTATATTGCATGTCAAGTGGCTGCTATTTCATGTAATATGGATATGGCTCAAGTATATCATGATGATATGAATGAACGAAATATTCTTGTTGATTTTAATACATTTGACGTGAATTTAATTGATTTTGGTGGTACTCAAATGGGTCCAAATGAACATGATAAACATCATTTTACATCAGCAAGTAATTTTTTGAAACAACCCATTCAATTATTAAGTTCTTTAAAACGTGTTAATGGACAAAAATTTTCAACATTACTTGATAATATACAATCACAAGAACGAAAAGTATTAGGAACATTTTGTAAAATGATGGATATATATACTAAATCATCAAACAATGAAACAAATCATTATAATGAACTATTTACAAAATATTGGAAAATTATTAAAAAATCGAAACAGTTTAAATGTGAAAGAAAAAAAAATTTGATGTAAAAATAGATCATTTATAAGATGATATGTTTTGTTTTTATTACTTTTTATTTAATATGAAAAACAAAAATAACTTTTAGATGAACAACAATAAAAATAATACGTGCACACAAATGTGAGTCTAGCAACAGAGAAAAATAAGTGTGCAGACAAACAGTTTACGATTAGTGGACGTGTGATTCGTTTTTATTTTGACAATAATAACAGAAAAACAATAAACGCTTTTTGTTAGCAAAAAAAAAAATGCAATCTTTCTTGAATAAATAGAAACAAAGCATTGAGCCAAAACATTCATGCATAATAAAAATAACGGACATGAATAACAATCAATACACATACAATCGGAAAAGAGAGACTGATCACTGCTGATAGGAATGAATTGTCCGATTCTCTTTAAGACACATTCCCGCAGAGAACCGTTTATAAATTTTAATTAAAAAATGACTTTTCAGGTATATTTTAATATATCGAGCAAATGATTTTGTCTTTTTATCTTCGACTTTCGTTTTTTTGAGTACTTAATAACATTTGTCACAGAATAAATCGAATATCACCGGCATTGTGAGTAGTTTTCTTCCTATTATTTCTTTTTTTACATTTAATCTTACATATGTGGATTTTTATGGGAATTATCGTCAAAATTTACCAATAATTCTCCATCTGATTGTATTTCGTTATTTAGTCCAGCTTCCGTATAACTTGTTGACTGTTCATTCCACATACTTGCATAAACACTATTTAATTGAAGTAATTGTTCATGATTTCCTCGTTCAACAACTTCACCTTCTTTTAAAACTATAATTAAATCGGCATGGGATATCGTTGATAAACGATGTGCAACAATCAGCGTTGTACGACCTAAACAAAAAAGAAAATCAATAAAAAACTCTTTGCTAGTGATATTCTATTTAAATGCATAAAAACAGCAATGCATTAATTATTAACCTTCGGTAACACTTTTTAATGCTGATTGTATTTGTCTTTCAGTGTGTGTATCTAAACGAAGAAAAATATGCTCTAATATATCACCAATCGTTAATCAAAATTATAGGTATACAGACCTAATGCAGATGTTGCTTCATCAAGTAAAACAATAACCGGGGCTTTTAATGCTGTTCGTGCTATACACACTCTTTGTTTTTCACCACCTGACAATTTTAGACCTCGTTCACCTACAACAGTTCTATAGCCATCGGGAAATGTTAAAATACGATCTAAATTATTAAGAAAAAATAAATAAATAAATAAAATTAACTTATTGTTATTTTTAAATCTGACCATGCATTTCAGCTAAGCGAGCCGCATTTTCAACTTCACGATCAGCAGCTGTTACCTTAATTTACAAAAAAATAATGCAATATATAATATTACAAATGTAAAAACTAAACATATTTACTCTTCCATAACGGATATTGTATAAAACATCTTTATTAAACAACACAGTATCCTGTGGCACAACACCAATCGATCGTCTCAATGAGTTTTGTGTAACCATTGAAATGTTTGTACCATCAATTTTGATTTCACCACTTTCAACATCATAAAATCGAAACATTAAACGAACAATTGTACTTTTACCTGAAAAAAAATATTTCATTAAAAAAATATAACATAAAATAGAGAGCATCTTCTCGGGCCACATTTTCTTATTGCTTTTTTAATAATCGCTCAAAAAAGAAAAGAAAAGTTGACCAGCTTATCGAAATCGATATCATATGAAGCTTCTAACTTAAAATGTGGCTTATCGTTTCTCAGTAAAATTAGTTTCACATACTCAAAAACAACGAAAAAGAAATAGAAATAGTAAGCTGAACCACCTACCAGCACCACTAGGACCGACAATTGCCATGGTCTGACCCGGTAAAATTGAGAATGAAACATTCTTCAATATTGGTCTTTCCGGTTGATAATGAAAGCAAACATTCTCAAACTCGATCATTCCATTGTTGATTTGAATATCTTGAGCAAAAGGTCGATCTTGTATTTCTGGTTGAATATCAAGTAAATCTAACATATTTTCCATATCAATGAATGCTTGTTGAATCATACGGTAAACGCTGCCAAACGAATTCAATGGGCTAAAATTAAAGAACGAATAAGAACAATTTGGTTCATTGATGAACTATTTTTGTACATATAAAGTTGTGTAATGTAGGTACCAAATAGTACATAATCTCCAACGGTTAATTCATGTTTTTCGGCGACTAACCACGCACAATACAAACTTCCAGCGGTTAATCCAATACCAATGATCATAGCTTGAACAATATTTAATAGTTGCAGTGTTAATTGACTTATATATTCAGCACGTTGATATTTTGTTATAGCTGTATGATACTGATTCACTTCATATGGTTCAGCACCATAATATTTAACTGTTTCAAAATTTAATAAAGAATCAACGGCAGTTGCGCTCATTTCATTATCTAATTTATTCATTTCTCGTTTGTATTTTGTCCTCCATTCTTGAAAAAAAAAATAAAGACAAAAATGATCTTTTTTCTTTGTTGAAATACTAGTGAATGATATTTACCTGTAATTAGAATCGTTACAATTAAATATATTAACATTGTAGCAAATACAATAATGCCAAACCATATATTAAATACAATTATAAAATATACAATGGCAATAAGAATATCGGCAATTGTCGGCACAATGTTAAAGAGAATATAATTTAATAGTGAATCAACAGAGTCTGTACCACGATCAACTATTCTCAAGACTTCACCAGTTTTACGAGATAAATGCCATTTTAATGATAAATTATGTAAATGAGAGAAAACACGTAATTTTAGAGTACGAGTTGTATATTGTTCAACTTTAATCCACAAAACGGAACGTAATAATCCTAACATACCACTACCAAATGATCCACCTAAATATACATAGAAATCATGATATTTATGATTGCACTAATAATAATTTAGTACTTTGTATAAAACAGAGACATGTAGATATCTGTGCACTTTTACTACGCAATTATCATACTATATGTAATATATGCTATCGATTCTACTGTTTTTTGTACTTTAGGTACATGAAAGATATCATGTCTTACCTTGTAAAAGTCTCAAACCCATCAATACCAAGACTAATCGCCATGGCCATACTTGTGGATTTTGAAGTAGATGTCCAATATTTAAAAGTGTATCTGTTGTTGAAGAATTATCACCACCAGCATTTATTAATTCATCAGCTAAAATAAAAATATATATGTCAAGGATATAAATTATACAATTTTATTTGAATTATAGTACATACTAATTAATTTTGTATATCTCGGTACTTCTAAACTTAATAATCTTCCAGCTACTACTATTGCGATACAAATAAATACATTTAGTTGTAGACCAATTTTTCCTTTCGGCCATATATAAGGTGCAAGTGTTTTAATGTGGCGAAAAAATTTACTCGAAACATTTTCATTTTGCTGTGCTTCTTCAATTTGAGATTCAGTACGTATTAACGAAGCAGCATATCGACGTCGAGGTACGCCAGGACCTATAAAATTACATAAAATAATGATGCCTATACAGTACAAATGGTTATAAATTCAAAATATCGCCAAGTTCTAGCAGTACTAATAAAAGTCATAAGACAAGCGTCCTCATATTTTTACGTACCTCTTAATCCAATTAAAAATACGATTATCGTCGCTGAAAATCGAAATATCCAATAACCTAATCGGACTTGATCGATTCTCGTTGTCACATTAAAGTACCATAATGGACTGCGATAGGAAACTAATGCTAAAAAACAAACAATGAATCTAGAAACTACAAAATATGTCTGTAAAACGCAAAAGTGTTTTATTTTCATTTGTCTAAGGAGTCAACTTAAAGTCAACCCATTCCATAAAAAGTAAAAACTTAACAGTCCCCCGTGTATGGATCTACTATGCTTGAATGCATCGCTTGATAAAGGTACGTATTTACTTGTTGCTAAATCTGCGATTGAATATATTATCGATTCTCAACGCTTTGAGGGTCTTGAGAATAATTAAGCCAGGAAAACAAACATACTTGTGCTCCCTAGTCTACTTTACATTTTTTATTTTTTCCTTTTCTTTCTCTCACTTCTCACTTAAGTTTACTCTTTTCTTTTTAACTCGAATGTTGTTCTATGTTTTACCACTTTGATCATTTCTAACAGTGATATAATGGCTACACCCGCTTCTACGTTAGAATGATAACGATTTTTGTTTACTTAACAATATAATAGGAGATTTCATACGAAGGGAGAAAATAGTGTTATGCATCTTCTATCAAAGATCTCATATCACGAGCATAGACAGAAAGAGAACAAAACTTATGTCTTTCTATAATTCTATCATACCTAATGCTTCAATCAAAAAACTTAAACACCAATAAGTAAGTATTATTAAACCATGTCCTCTTGACTGAATAGTTGGCAATGTTTTTGTTCTCTCCACCCGAAGTATAATTAATGAATATAACCATGCTACGGTACGCAATACACAGCGAAATATAATGTATCCTGGCAGCTGAAAATAAACAAAATAAAAATGTACAAGAATTCCATATTTTTCATTCTACATACTTTAACTTGTGTACCAATAGCTGTTGTTTCTGATGCATAATAAAGTGTTGGCTCACATGCCAATAGTATGGTTAAAATAATTTGTATACTATACAGTATGGACGGATCTATATATTCTTTCTCGATTTTAAAACCATATTTCCTAAAATTTTTAACAAAAATAATAAAAAAAATTTACATATCGATAAACAAGATTGTATGAGAAACAAAGATAGATCAAATATCGAATATCAGAGCCTTTTTTTTCTAAACGATAAAATAATTTCTATTCAGAATACTTCTTTATGACTAACAACGGAACCTCTTGACGTGATAAAACGCTTTTTGATCGAAATCTAGTGGGTTATACGTTATCGACCATGCTTATTCTGAATATGATTATGGGAGCTGCCCTTAACCGTTCGAAGATCCGGTTTTCTGGAAAACCAGTCTTTCTGAAACTCTAAAAAGTAACAAAAGCCTTTCTTAATGAGGCATTATTGTAGTCCGCAAATTTCTGATTAAAATGAGATCTCTTCCAGCTTTACACGACCTTTCTTTGCAAAGTTATAGAATTTACAAGAAAAGCCCTAAATTATAGCTTTGAGCTGACAATGAACATATAGGGCTTTTCTTGTAAATTCTATAACTTTGCAAAGAAAGGTCGTGTAAAGCTGGAAGAGATCTCATTTTAATCAGAAATTTGCGGACTACAATAATGCCTCATTAAGAAAGATTTTGATTACTTTTTAGAGTTTCGGAAGACTGGTTTTCCAGAAAATCGAATCTTCGAACGGTTAAGTGCAGCTTCCATAATCATATTCAGAATCAGCATGGTCGATAACCTATAACCCACTAGATTTTGATCAGAAAGCGTTTTATCACCTCGAGTGGTTCCCTCGTAAATGTGACAAAACTCGGCCATTTCTAATGACAAAGTGTACCCATATAAACAATGGATACTGCAAAAAGTGTATGTATCCTCTGCTTAACGCTCTGAATTGCTAGGAATAGTTTATGGGCATATGTGCCTCAAAATTTTGTTAGAAATCTAACAAAAATCTTAGATTTTTTATATTACTTATAGAAAATGAATTGAATTGTTCCAAAAATAAAAATAAATCCAAATAATATTGAAGTTGTTAAAGTATCAAAAAAACATAATGTGAACCCATTTTGGATCCATACTACCATAGAATTACTATCATTACAAAACATTACTTTAAATGATCAGAAAGAAATCACAAATCTGATCATGCTATATAGATTTAGGATACGATGGATTAAATAAAATAATCAGCTTTTATCGCATTATTGCTTAAGAATATTGAAATAAAAAAAACTAAGCAGCTGATCGATCAACCGTTAGCTTATGGGTCATGAGAAGCTAAAAATCACTTGTGATTTTACAGTACAATGGATGCTTTTTGGCCAATCTAAAGCACTCCATGGTTTATCGTCAGATCTTTTTGAATTTCATTGAAAGACGTTACTGTGCGACATTATATCACCAAAGAAAGAAAGAAAATAATACATGTAATATATACATAACATAGAACTAACGTGGGTGGAACCAAGGTTTTCACTTGTTTATTTGATCTGTCTCCGTCCATTATTCTAGTTTTCTTTTGTCTAATTGTGCTTACCCTTTTATTGACTTAAGTTATTGTTACACATCGGCTATTATTATTACACATTGGGGACCTTTGATGATTTCCACTTTTCATGAATAATACATACATGAAGACTTTTTGGTTCCACATCGGTCTCGAAAAACTTTTTACTTGTAAAATACGGAAAAAACAATCCGTTCATGCCGGCAATTTTTTACTACTTTTACGATATTGTTAAAAATAATTCTTGATTCCAGTTAATGTTTTTAATAGAACTTTTTTCAAAGTGGAACTTTCCACTTTGGTGTTAACATCAAAGCGGGATTTTCTACTTTGGTCTGAAATGTAAAGTGCACAAAATGGGAAGAGTACAAATTTTTTTCCAACGCCAGCTAGAAGAGAATTTTTTTATTGTCTCGACGAGACGATAAAAATATCTTTCTTTCTTATCATTTGTGTAGATGTTTGTAAGTTAATGTTGTTGTTATTAGGTAACGATCGTGACGGTAATGCGAGTAGTACAACGTGATTATAATCCTTAACCCTTTTGGGACCGAATTATTTTTTCGAAAAAGAAGAGAACATCGCCGGATAGAACGGCAAATCTGCCGCCACTCCGAAATTTTTTTGACATAGCCAGCGTGAAAGACCACATTTTTCTGCATAGGTTTCCACAATTGGTATAGCATTTTATTGAAATTGTCCTAATAGAAATGGGAGAGTTTCGAAAGGCCCGATACTTGTCCACAGAGGAGAGGGTCACTGTATAGTGTTTTTGAAATATATGATGCGCTTTAACTTTCCGCAATGGCTAGTCCTATGGTTGGATGCAGCTTTCTTTCCTCTACAAAACCTCATTAGGCACTTAACCCTTTCAGGACCAACTTACTTTCAGAGCCAACTTATTTTGTGCAAAAATTACAAAATTTTCAACTTTTCAAAAATGATTTATTTTTTCCAGATTCATCTAACCCTCTAGCCATATCTAGAATGAAAAAAATTCGAATTCTGACACGTCAGATCACGTGAAATTTCAGTGACGTTTTAAAACGTCACTGGTCCCGAAAGGGTTAATTTGACTTTCTTCTAATTGAGATTGTTGAATGAAAAAACACAGTGAAAACCCATTTTACTCTCGCTTGTCACACTAATCATTAAAAACACTGATTCCAGTCCCGATCTCGTCCATGTTTATAGAGAACTTGTATTTTGGCTCGAATCATTAATATTAAAGATGGGAGACCTTTGATGACTTTCACTTTTCGTGAATAAACTAGTCTTACTCTACTTCGCATATATATCACACGTGTCTTGTCTTTTCCTATGCAAGAAAGATAAAAAGAAAAAGAAACATAATGATAACGAGGGAAACATTATATATTCTGTTTCGGTTTTTCTACAAAGAATTGTCAATTAGAGGACTGTTCGAGATATAGACAAGGGTAGATAATAGAAAGCTAAGCAGCGAAAGAGAAATTTCCTGTATAGGCCAAATAGAAAACTGCATACGCTGTGCTGTGCGCTAGCGTCATCTATAGTACAGTTTTTCGAAATATCCTTTTTAATCTGATTTGACGAGATTTTTATTCTAAAACATATTTTAAACTTTAAAAACCTTTTCTTAAAGTCGTTTTGATGTAGAGGCTCTAGTTACAAAATGTTCAATGGTCAAAAAGTAGTTTTAGCTTATTTTACGTTAGTCAAAAGGGTCGTTTCAAGTTTGATTTGACACAGCTGATTATGCTTTGCGTCATTAAATAACGATGTAAGAGCCTCTACCATACGATTCGTAACAGAGAGTACTGAACTGCGACAATGTATTAATCGAGAATTTAGTCGAAATATAATTCCTAAAATCTGCTCAATATTCATAACACTAAACACAGAAATGCTTCGATTATTATTTGTCTTTCTACTTGGCAATAGTATCAGTAGTACGGATAGGTTCGATGAGTCATAGTGCTCTACTTCTTTTGCTTTAGCATATATGATATAATAATAGTGCCGCCTGCCCCTTTTAATTACTTATTTTCATTATAAAAGTATGAATGATAACATTGATCTAATACAAAGTGTTCGACGAGGAAATGTCGATCGCGTTCGGTCAGTCTAATTAATCATATAGTGTATGAAGTTCGATTTTAATTTATCTACTGTTTTTAGATATCTAGTCGACCAGAGAGAAGTAGAATTGAATATCCGAGACGAATGGGACAGCACTCCGCTGTAAGTGTGTTTAAATTTTTTATTGGAAATCAAAAGTTGTATTCTAACAAAAATAGTCACATAAAATAAGAGGGTCACCGAATTATTAAGATTTGAAAAATAACTTTTCTTCACGAAAAACTAAAGAACAACAAACAATCTATCGGAAAAAATAATAGAGGAAACTAATAAAAATTCAAATATACAAACAGTTAACTCTATTTTTAGTTTCTTTTGTTTTTTTTAAGATATTATGCATGTCTGTGCGGTCATTATGAGGTAGTCGAGTATTTGTTACAAAATGGTACGTCGAAAACATCAAGTTTAGCAAAGAAAAAAAAACGTTTTCGTTTGTACGAGTAATCTATCTAAATATATTTTCGATGTTTCATCACTTTTTTCGCATGTTTAGGTGCCCGATGTGAACCGAATACATTTGACGGTGAACGCTGTCGTTATGGTGCATTGACAAATCAAATTCGAAATTTGTTAAAAACCTACAACGTTGTTACAAAACATATTATTAAACGAAATAATTACGATGAATTTCTAAGAAAGTAAGTCTAAACTGTTTTTTACTTTCAAGTAGAGAAACAGAAGTTTTTTCTTCGAGCGTTGGACTTTGATATTGCCACTGTTATTGCTCCGAGAGTTGTCAAAAAAGTCTACTATAGAGACTGGTGCGATTTTTTCAAGTTTCTTTTCTATTTGTTCTTGTCTGTACACTCTTTCTTCTCATTTTCATTTACTAATAAACTTTGTTTCTTTTCTGGTAAGTCCACAGCCTTATGTAAAATTGTTTCTTTTCTACCTATTCACAAAAACGATACTGTTTCAAACATTTTCAGTGATTGTTCTGTTCGTCTCCTGTTGCTAGCAAAAATTTTAATATTAAACGTATGCTAACCCCCGATGCAAAAGTAACTGAAGAAATCTACAGTCATGGTTCTTCGCTCAGGAACATTGTAGAACGTTAATTTTCTGTCCAGTTGAAAGAGCGAAGTCTGAACTTCAAAAGGCATAAAAAACAAAATTTTCAGAACTGCGTTTGAGTAAGAAAAAAGCTAAATATCAAACATTACTAAGAAAGCTCTTGCAATGTCGATCATTTTCAAGGACATCTCCCTCATTAAATATACTTTTTCCCTATAAGAAAAGACATTTGAAATTAAGTAATTATAAAAAGTAGAAGCATTTTTATCGCTCTTTCGAATGGTATAGCATAAATTATGTTACTTACTTTTGCATCGGGGTGTTATGAAATATAGTTTTTAAATACCTGTATGAATATTTGTTGACGATGTTTTTATTATTGTATGTCTTTCCTTATCTCATCCTTTCATGTCCAAACTTGTATTAATTTTCTCTCAAACTAGTCTTCGTCTATGTTAATATATTTAAATATTTCAAAATATTGACATCTTTCCCTTTTAGCTAATCTTTTCTTCTTGTATTTAATCAGTTGCACCTGGATAATGTTTTTAATTGATGTTTCTTCCTTTCGTAGTCTTGTTATTCTTTTTTCGCACGCTCTCAGATAGCTCTCTCAGACTTATCATGTACCGGATATTGTTTTGAACGACTGACGTAAAGTTTGTGCTTTGGATCATATCTTTGATTAGGACAAATTTTGTCTTGCTTTTCTTTGCTTTTCGATTATTGTTGTCGTTTGTATGATAGTTCTCTCAATTAAGAATTTTAGTTCTAAAGTTAATAGTACTGATATTGCTCTTCAACTTCTTGCACATTTTTCTAATTGACGATTATTTTTTCTTTATGACTTGTTTTTACTATGACCATCGCTGAGTGACTACTTAGCCTTTAATCATCCTTTATTCATCTGTGATTAAATAAATTGAACTGATCTGTTACTGTTTACGTTGTTTATTTTTTTTTTGTGCTAGGATCTTTGAAGATGCTCCCTATTACGATATTACTTTTATTATTGATGAACAGATATTTTTACTTCATCGATGCATTTTGTCGGCTCGCTCACTGTTTTTTCAAGATGCACTACAAACAAGATGGAAAGACAAAAAATGTATTAAATTATCAAAAGCTAAAGTAAGAGTATGAGAGAAATATACTAGAAATATTTAGTTTTTATATTTAATATTTGTTTTAGTTTAATGCGGATAGTTTTGAAGCACTGGTACGCTATTTATATACGGGATGTTGTGAAATTAGTTTAGATAATGTTGAAAGTGTAAAAGCGTTGGCAAAACGCTGTCAATTACCACGTTTATACGATTTAATTGAACAGAAAAAGACGGAAATCGATGATTTTCGTAAGAATTTTGCCATTTTAAAACATTGTCTAGAGAAAATTTATACGCTTTTATTTTTAGAAACGATAAAATGTGGAAACACAATGATTTATCGTCTAGTTATTGAACCAGAACCAAATGATAAATATTTGAATACGGATTTTACTGCATTATGCGAACAAACAATACCATATGAATTACGAAGATGGGTGAGTTTTTGAGTATATGAATTAATTATATACCATATCAAATTATACCGTAATTTTGTTTAGATTGCTAGTACTGAATTACCATTCATCGATCATTTATCCGATACATTTTCTGATCTTATGTTTATTGTTGATGGTTACCAGTTCAATATTCATCGAGTAAATATTATGCACTTTTACCATCTAGCAGAGTATTCATATAGAAATTTTTTTTTCTCGTCAAGGTATTTATGTGTACGCGTACAGAATATTTTAGTGTATTGATCAAAAATCATTTTAATGAAATATGTCAAATTGATGGAAAACAAGCCATTATTTTAAAAAATGTTCGAAAAGAATTATTTATACCAATTCTCTATTATATTTATTCAGATGATTGTGAAGTAAGAACAATTGGTAACTGAATAAAGTTTACATTTTCACGATTGTAAAGATAAAATCAAATAACTAGAAAGAATTAAAAGAACAACTTTTAATATCAAAAAGTTAGAATCCCGTAGCTATATTTTATCCCATTGATGTTTTATTTTCAATATCTATGTTCAAAAATCTTTTGTTCGAAATGAATGAATGAGAGTCTGAACGTTGTCATAAATAAATAAGAAAGATAAATTAAGAACATACTATTGATAATGAGTTCGATATTTGATAAAAATTCCGTGTACATAAGTTTAACTTCAATTCTGTTTTAGATCCCTGACACTTATGTAGATGATTTATTAATATTAGCCGATGAATATATGTTACCTGGTCTAAAACGAATTGTTGGTAATTATTATGTACGTCTATTGAAGGTAGACAATATTATCCCTGTATTACGTCTAGCACGTTTATTTCAATTAATTAAACTTGAAAATTATTGTATTCGATTTATAGCAGAAAATTTAGAAGAGGTTTGTGTAGATTAAGACGAAAAAAAATGATAAATTAAGAATTAATGTTTATTTGTTATATTTAGATAATAGATCAACATGAATTTGAATTATTTGTTGTCGAAGATGCAGCTAGTGTTCAACAACGACAAGAAACTGATTCTGTTCAAATCATAGATGATTTAAGATTTTATTTCACACAATTTAGTACGATGACTCTGGATGATATTGAAGACACATCAAAAAAATTAAGAATACTAGATGAATTTTTACAGAGTATTGGTTTAGACATTTAATACTTCTTCGTTTTGTTTTTGTTTTTTATGTTACAATAAATCACGCATAATTCCTTCGTCTTTCGTTTCTTGTTTCCTCCCCCATTGACCAATCTAACTTCACAAAATCGGAGGTCTTTTTTTCAAAGTATTTATTCTTCTTGTATATACATGCACACAAAAACTTGATTGATATAGTGACAGAAACAAAAAAAAATGAGAGTAAAAAAACCCATCTCTTGAACAAAAAATATTGACACATAGTCTCAAAGCTCAGAACCACAATAAAAGAAAGTGTTTGACAAAATGAAAAATCATGAACAAATAATTTCATCATCGTAATCAGGTAAAATAGAGAATAACAACAAAGAGAAATGAATATTCTTTATTTTCACAACAAGGAAGAAAAATAATAACAAGAACAACAATAAAAAACAGAAGAGAAGGCCATAATAAGAGCGATCTGGTAGACTTCATTAGATTATCATTCTTATGTTTAATACATTGAATGAATCGGTACTGAACGTGGTTTTTTTATCTTGTCTAAATTTTTTAATATTATATCGTGAACAGATGTCTGAAACGAAATAAAACAATATTTTTATTTAAATGAAGTCTCTAAAAGATGATATAATACATAGATTTTTGACAATATTAGCTGAACTACCTGCTTTGAGAATATAAAACGACTAAATACATTTCTACAAAGTCAGTTAGCACTATTCATTCAATTAAATATTAATTATACTTAGGACATACAAAAAATAATGAGATTTACAGATAAAGCCGCGTAGAATAGCGTTAATCAAGCTTTTACTTTAGCTAAGTATTTGAGCTAGTAGCCACGATTATCCACACAATCAATTCGTTTCAAGATATTTGTTGAAGGTTGTTTTTTAATCATCTTTGATTAAAAAATTCATCATCTTGGCTACGACAGCCAATATAGCGATTGTCGACCGTCATGATCGATTAAGTTTATCAATGAAATAGAGTACTTGAAAATTACCTAGTACTGGACCCGTAGAATAAGGTGGGGATAAAATAATGATCATACGTTCTAATTCGAGATAGTAAAGACATCTTTATGAGTATATGGTCGGACATTGTCATAATGAACTTTGATGCAATTAGCACTAGCTGATGATATTTACCTTCTCATTCTGTTGATAAATAGTTTTAAACAATTATGGATATAATACTGCCGATTAATAGTCTGTCTTCGAAGAATTTCAACCCATTTGTGTGACAGATCTAGCACTTGTCACCTACTACCGCTTCATGTATTCGCCATATTTCATTAGTCAGTCATATTCAACAAAATTTAATCGATCATGACGGTCCATAATCGCTGTATTGGGTGCTGTAATCAAGATGATGGATTTTTTAATCAAAGATGATTCGAAAAAAATCTTCAGAAAATCTCGTGAAATGAATTGATTGTGTGTGGATAATCATGGCTACTAGCTCAAATACTTGCTGAAGTAAACGCTTGATTAACTCTATTCTATGGGGCTTTAACTACTTCTGGTATGACCTAAGCAGCAGAGATTGACTGAAAAGAGCTATATACATACATAATGATTTCTTAATTCGAGGGCAGTAAATCTCATTGATATAAATTGTTTTTCGTCTAAACTCTGTACTGATCGTCGATAATCTTCAACATGCGGATATTTTGCAACTTTTTTAACTAATTCACCACGTGAAATTAAATATCTATAAGTTAAATCCAAATATTGAGTTACATCCGTTTCCAGTGTCCGTATTTCAGCTAAAGAATCTTCTTGAATTGATACTCCAAAATTATTACCATCTTCAACTTTTGGAATTAACAATTGTATCCAGAGTTTTATCTAAATAAAAAAAAAAATAATGACTCCCATTGAAAATTTCAATTGGATATTTTAAGTAGTTTGTCAATTGTAAAAAATGTGATAATAATTGCAGCTGTTTTGAACTTCATACCTTTATTTGTCTATATTTTGACCTTTAACCGGTTATTTTCAAAAACATAAACAGAATAACTATACAAATAATGAAAATAACTACTTGTTTTCTCTATTCTTACTACGAAATACAATAGAACGAAAGAGAAAATTCAAGACTAGGCCGATCCTAATTTTATATATGCGTATATATAAAATATAACGTAACGCGTAAATAGCGTAACGCAATTATAAATTTTCGTTCAGTTAGAAAATTGTACTTAAGAATGGAAACTACACGGTAGGATATTTAATTTTTTAAAATCTGTCGGTTGAAAGACATAATACCGAGATTTGTGGTATAAAACAGCAAATCCTAAATGGAACAGATCGATAAGTTTCTCTTTATATCTTTCCAGACGGTGTAGAGAAAAAGAAAACACTTGGAGATGGAAGACTCATACCACCAGAAAAAGTCAGTTACAAAAAAAATAAAAATATAAAAAATACATACACATCACTGTATAGAGATAATGTGGTCATTGATATTTTTTATATATGTGCATATATAAAGTTAGTATCGGCCTAGTCTTGAATTTTTGTCTTTTTCGTTCTATTGTATTTCGTAGTAAGAATAGAGAAAAAAAATAGTTATTTTCATTATTTGTACAGTTTTTCTGTTTATGTTTTTGAAAATAACCGGTTAAAGGTCAAAATACCGACAAATAAAGGTATGAAGTTCAAAATTTGACTCGAAAGTCGTTGTCCTCGTACAGAGATTTTGACTTCTTCAATTGTCCTCTGAAGAAAAATATCTTCGTATTTCATTAAATGCTCAGTTTTCTAATAAAAAGCATTTCTACTTACAATTGCAACACTATCGAGAAAATGGAATATATACGGTTTGAGCGTTTCTTCCAATGATTGAATAATTCCGTTCGAAGGAATAAGACCACCGGGAAATAAAAATACACTTGTTCCTAGTAAATAAACTTTATATAAGATAGAACTATATATAAAATGAATCATTATTAACCTATTTCTTTCGATGGTGACGATGTTGGAGATTGATCATTATCGATTTTTCGTTTTTTTACATTTGCATGTTTACGATCCTATAAAATGGATATTTAGATGTATGTGAGGAAGCATGAACGATGAAAAATTGTTTGTCCCACATACTTCAATTGCATTACTATTATTGCTGTTTGTATTGCTATAATTATTTTGTAAAAAATGTGTAACTAATTCATCGGCTGTTGGCAAACGGGTTTCTATAAAATAGAAATTAAATTTAGAAATCAAAATAGTACAAACGATAGAATTTAATATACCCTGACGAACTTTTGGAACTTCGGCAAATGACAATGCTTGACTCTAAAATAAGAAAACGTTATCTCATAATGATTTATTTCCTTTCATCATGTTGATTATATCGTTTTTGATTTAAACATTTGTTTTACCGAGACTAGTGCATCTAATTCTAATGCTTTTGCAGGAAATTCAGTTTTTACTAATCTTTCTGCTTCAATTCTAATTTTTGTTGAATAATCATCCATATTCATTATTGTTATGCTGTAAGAAGAAAATCTGAAAGGATGGAAATACGATAAAAAAAATGATATACTAAATAGAATGAAATTTCAAATACAGAAAAGTAATGAGACGTTAAGTAGGAGTATCGAATTAAAAAAAAATTAAATTAGTTACATTGTGAGCATATCTAATGTCACCACGTCTGACCGTTGTGTGAATGTCTTGATTTCATCCATCCGCTCTTTTTGCCCCATTTTAACGAGCGCTATTTTATTGATAGCATTCTCGCAAAAGTAAAATCTACCTTGGAATTTATTTTATTTATTTATTCTGATAAAAAACAACAAAAAAAATTGTACAAAATACAATACAAACATTACTATTACCAAAAATATCAAAAAATGTTTTACAACAATAACATAAAATCATTTTATTCATTACTATTTTACATCCTGAACTCAGGAGATTGAGTACTGGCAAAATAAAGGAAAAAAAGTTTGTAAAAAATATGATCAGAAATTGGAGTTAATATGCAATGACGCATATAAAATCAAAAAGATACTCACTATTTCGCAAAAATATACAAACGTATAAAAGACAAAATAATGATGCTTTGCTAAAAAGGTTAAACAACATAAAAAAATCTGCATTCAAGAGAAGAATATTACAATTTCTTGATTATTGTAAGTGCACATTACTCTACTAAAACTCGATATACAAAATGTTGTTGAAAAATAATGGGTCCAGAAAATAATTAGATACATATACTTATCGTATCTCACGTTGTTATATTGCTGATACGTTGTTTTAGAGTTTCGATTACTCATAAGTCTACATGTAATGTCAACCTACATGTTTGTTGTTAAATCTGCTGGTTATCGATCTATTCGAATATTATTTTCGAGAAGAGAGAGAGAGAGAGCGAGTGTCAACACTGGCTAAAGCTATTTGTGGAAATAATAAGTTATAAAATTATCACATTTAATCAATCCCATTGTATCGTTTTCATTCATCCATTCATAAGCTAATGACATTCCCCCAAGCAAAAAAAAACAAAAAACAAACGTTCCATTTTGTTATTATCAACACTTATTCATCTTAAACTACGCTATTGACAAGAAATTATAGGGTATAGTTGTGACTTTGTGAATAAGTTCAGCCTTGACGCCTAATGGATGTCATATATCTTGCTGAAGGTTCTTGTATTTTACAGATGCGGACAACACCAGAATAAAAACGCTATACCCCATTCAAAAACAAAGTCAAAAAGACAGACAAAACGTAGAAAAATATACAAACAGCGCAATTATATGCGTGACTAGAGCTAATTACTATCATATATCAATAGATTGTATGAAGTTGGAATATATTTCGTTGTTTAACAGTATTGTCTAACTTTGATATGAAATTGTAGAGTACATACGTCAGACTTTTTATATCACATTCATGATCGAGCACAGTATTACCAAAACTATGATTCTCTAACAGATCAATTGCACAGCCTAGTATATGTTGAAAATGTTCAATTTTATATGAATAAAAATCATTCATACACGGTTCATTTGGATTTCTCAATATCATTTGTCTCATCATTGGTCGTTTTAACATATTCCAATCAATTAAAAACTGAAATCGTTCTAAATTTCCCTCATCTTGTTTTAATAGCAATGCAACAATTTCAGAATAACATGCAAGTTGAATATATAAATGATGTTGATAAATAATTGACAATTTTTGAGCATGTTCAGCAATAAACTCACATTTTGAATGAGTCATACAACGTAAATATGGCAATAATATTTGATATACATAAAAATCACCGCTAAAATTTGTATAAACATATTTCTAAGATATCAATCAGAAAATAAGAATTGTTCTTTACAGCGAGCTATTTCTCAGAATGTATATACAGCATCTTCTCGTCGGTCAACAGTGATCAAAATTTAATTCCATATCTACAGCATCTTGAATCAACTTTGACTCAATATTAGTTACACTTCTTTTTACATACCTACAAACACATCGCACATCGGGAACTTTTGTCGATACGGATGTATCTAATTCATAGAATGTCAAACATAAATAGTATGAATTTGGATAACTCAGTTTCAATTCGTTCTGAACGAACTCGACATGTGTATACCGCATATTTGAACATTCAATATAAGCAAACTTTTGTTTATATTCATGAGGAAATTGTGAAAGTAATTTATGTAATCGTTTCACATCATCTTGACAATTAATTAATATTGATGACAAATAGGGTAAGTCATATCTATCCGAATCTTGAACATATGTAAAAATGTTTTCTGAAACACACATTTTTAATCGATGAAGTAGATGAGCATTGGAATTTATTAAATCATCATATAAATAAACGTGAACATCAACGGATGTAAACAATTTTGTTAATAGACAACCAAGAGGTGTGAGACCATAAATTGTCACTGCATCAACGGCAATTGGTTGTTGAATTACGGTGGATTGAAGTTCCGAAATAAATTGTTGAGAATGAGCAACTGGTGAAACAGACGCTGAGGAAGAAGGACTCGCTATAGACATGGATGGGGAAGACGACATGGGAGAGATTACCGATGACGTGGATGAATGAGGATGATTAAGTACATATTCATACATTTTTCGATCTAAAACAAAACAAGAACACAAAGATTCGCTAATTGCCAGTAAGGAATTTTGCAGCATTCAGGACTCTATTAAAATACTCCGGGCAGATCTGTCTCATCTAATTTTCTAGGTTAAATGGATAAATATACTAGTTTACAACCATAGATGGCGGAGCCACAAGGCTTGATAGGGTTGAGCATTACAAGGTCTACAAGGCTCGGCCTCACTAAGTTTTGAGAAAAAAATAGATTTTTCTCTACTCTGCTGAAGGCTTGTAGGTTCTAGGTATTCAAAAAACAACTCCTACATAAACGAAGAATATCTCAGTCAACACCGTAAACCTAGAGACTTTTACCTTTTTAATTCTGAGTTAGTCTGCGAACAATCATTCCATATTATGAGAATTTTTCTTAAATTCATATGAGCGAAAAAAATATTGAGTCTCATTAAGTTTTAAGAGACTCCACTGTCTCTGTTTACAACCATCGAATCATTTGAACTATAAAGTAGAGCATATTAAAAGACTCATAAGCAAAGAAAATCCCACTAATCATCATCGTACACACGAGTACTAAGAATCTGTAGTCAGTCACTAGGCCTTTGTATTTATAAAGTCTTTTTGTACTAGAATAGCTAACGTTGGCGTTTGTTTTAATTCAGAAACGAAATGAGGGCGAAATCAACGATGCTGAACAAAAACAACTGTCTCAATGTGGAAAAGATACAATAGCAATAGTATCGACAAGGTGTTTTGTTCTAACTTTCTTCACGCATGTTAGGTCCAAAATCCAGTATCACTGTAACTTCAGCGCAAAAACATAGATTTCATTGATCAAACTTGAATGCGAGGACTCGACTGCTAAAGTCTGAACTAGAAATAGCAGCATAAAAACAGAAAAAATATTAAAAGTACAGTTCCAAAAATCTTTCCGTAATATTATGTTTGTTATTTCTACGGAACGGGAGAACAAAGTCCTACCCGTTTGGATCTCTGTTAAGTTTTTCTTAACCTATGGACCAATGGGTCGGTGATCTTAAGTTGAGCATTGACTTAAGAAAACTAGAGAGTTGTTTTAAGTCAATTCACTAAATACTCATCCATGCCGTAAAATTCGCCACATTTTTGACAATTAATTGTAAAAACTGTGAGGTCCAAACTCTTAACGTATCAACTAGTAATCATCGGACGTTTTGGTCATTAATTAATTGATGATATTTAGGATATCCATAAGTTTATGAACGTAAGAATATTATGTTATAACATCTGATACGTATAAACTATTGATTAAGTTAACTTATTGTCTTGTTCTACAAAGTTCTTTAGTTTCATTTTTTCAATAAGTATATGACTTGAGAAATTATTAAATGGAATTTCATAGGTGCTCTTCAGTGAACATTGAAAACTCTATGTGATCATGCATCGTCGACTGTCTCTCTCTCTATAGATTACAGACAATTTTACATTTTTAAGTATCATACACTAAAAATGTAAAATTGTAGCCAAAGAATTTTAATTGGATAAAAAACTTGATCAATAGACTTTTTTTCGGATCACAGACACGCTGAGGGTAGGTTACTCTAAGGTTTCATTAAAGTTCTTTGATTAAGCGCCAGTATCAGTGTGATTTACGTTGAAACGGGCGCTTGGTAAAAGAAATTTTAATGAAACTTTATCTTGATCGAAAGAGATAGGAACCGATGGCTCCTACGTAAACCTTTTCACTGGATTAAAACCAATAAAACACCAAGATTGTTGAAGATAATAAACATCGATTCTAATCATGGTCGGAACGAGAAACATTTTTTATGGGGGACAATAGATATTTTAGAGTAGTGCATACACAAACGTGCTTCCCTTCATAATTTTTGTCCGTGCTAAAACATTTTTCCTTCATTTAAAGTGTACATCAAATTTTTCAATCAAAAATTACTCTTACTTTATTTTGAACTTCAGACGGATACTCTGCTGCGAAAAATAATTATTCCATGACAAGAACTGCTTATTGCCCTTGATATTTTTTTCCAGGAAGGACAACTGCCCTGCTGACGACCCGCCAATGATTGTAATTTCCTTGACTTTGATTAAGATATTATAAAATACTTTTGCGTTCTGTCTATCTACAAAACATGGAAATGAAAAATATGGAATACTAGTTCATCGACTGACCAATCAGTACGTTAGCAACATATTAAAAGAAAGAAATCCCATGTAAAGAAAAATAAAACAAAAGAAAAATTCCGCACGAACAAAAAGAATGATCGTAACAAACACTTTTTCTAAGCCACCAGATAGATGTCGCGCGAAACCGCTTACCTCTATTGAAGAAATTACTAGACAACTAAGGTTATGTGGAGCTAAAGGTACAAGATTCGGTTTAAGCTATTTTATTCAGAAGTGAATATACCTAACAACTCTTCTCATAATTCGCCGAAGCTCATCAACGGTTAAACATGATGTTTCCCTGACCGTACATTAAATACATAACAAGAAGAAAAAAAAGAAATGCCGGTATCAGATTTGTTGAATTGAAAATCAAATCAGACCAAGTCGAATCCAGCAGATAAAAGTTGGGAAATTAAATTTGCCACACAATTGTCTCTAGATTGCACGGTATAGTCATAATTTTGAGCTACCCAAACCTCAACGCTTCGGGAGGCGGAAACGTATGTTCAGGGAGATATACGGGTTTTAATGAAATTTTGACAAAAATTAAAATCTATTTTTTAACTTGACTATAAAATATTAGAGTTTCGTTCAGTCAATAAAGCACCTGAACTGCATATGCCCACAAAATTCTGACATTATTCTATGTTCAACGACATATTATTCTATGAAGAAGATCTGGTCGAGTTTAACTTCTTAGATGGTTTTTTAGAAACTTCCTCAGTCTTTAGATACATTGGACGCATGCATCATGTTTTATTTGCACTTTTCTTCGAGAACATGATGCATTTGTCGCAGTATATAGCAATTCTCACGTGTCTAGTATAAATGAAACAACAGAATATGAATTCTATCTGCTGATTACGTTGTTTTTTTCATTCAATACATTTCATTCTTGGCGCAGAACAGAATTGCGTCATGATTAATATTCTTGAACTTCGACATGCAAAGAAAATGTTTTTTCCAGCATTACTTTGGTAATGTACTTATACGTGGTGACCTGAACCAGAGATGGGCAAGTCCGATACTTTTCCAGTCCCAGTCCGCTAAGCTTTAAGTCTGATGTCGGCCACAGCATACATTGTTTTCCACTTCCATTTTTTTTATCAGACAGTAACTGTTTCTTTAACTGCCGCCTTTTGAGTAAGTACCCTGATCAAAAGTTTTGAATCAAAAGTTCTGATCAGAGCTAATGCTAACCGACTACGCGGTATGGTAACACGAAAAAGATAAAAGACTGAATTCGATTTCTTTATTCTTTTCATCTTTTTTCAAATTTAAACTCAAAGATCCAGTCACAAATGTGAAAAAAATCTAGCAGAAAAACGTCCAGGTCTCTTATATCTCCAATCCCAGTCCAGTCAAAGTCTCTTACGCCTTCAGTCCCAGTCCAGACTTGGACCTGCCCATCTCTGACCTGAACATCACTTCCTAGTTGCCACCAAACCGCCAATTGTTGGGATTTAATTGGTTTGCGTGGTTATCAAGATCGGCCTTGTCTCCCTAGCCATAATAACCGGATATATATTCTTGCCACAGGGAATTGTTCGGATTGCACTGATTACTTCGATTGTCGTTGTTCGCCGAAGCAAATGCACTCGTGAATGATCCCATTGTTGGATTTCGTGCCTTGTAAGCATTTCTCTCGAAAGATTCAGTTGCCGTTGACGCAAATTTGCCTTGTCTTCCGCTGGTGGTTAAAAGAAAACGCAGGCTGTAGTTTGCATTCGCGTATGCAATAAATATTTTTCTTCCATGTTGCTTTGTCGTTTTTGCGAAGTAGTAGGTTGTTCCGTAAGAAGACTTTCTCTCACATACATTGAGTCAT
>CAJNOQ010001819.1:0-28250 GCA_905250885.1 Didymodactylos carnosus | reverse complement strand
TTCGGGTAAATAAAAAAAGACGGAACCCGTATCTGTTCTGAACTTCTCTACCCGTACCCGACAACTTTGCACCCGTACCTAATCTTCAGATCGGGTCGGGTACGGGTCGGATTACACATCTCTAATACATACAAGTTGTTTGTCGATTCTATTTGACACATTTGCATCAATTTGATTATTGTCGTAGTTATGATATGTTTGGTGCAATCAAAAGTATTCAATTCGAAACATTTTTAGATTATATAATTCTCAATTTAGTTGGATACTCTGTAGGCTAAACTTTCATTGATTATTCGTATTTATAAACCATATTCTATCGCATAAATCTAGAACGATGACTAGACATCGCTTTACGAAAACATCGTCATATTATGATTATTAAAAAAGAAACAATAATCTAGAGCCATTTTACTCCATTTGCTTAAATCTAGCGTCAATTATTGTTAAGCTTAGAGATACGAATTGAGAAGATAATGTCTTGTTATCTATTAAGTTTCGTCAAAACTATATGAAAAAATAATTATTTTCTCTCTTTTAAACTAAGCAGAATTTTGATCATATCATACGTGTACAGTTGAGTGTATCTGAAAATTTTTTAATCATTTAATTTGATTTTTGAATGAATTGTGACTTTTTCTATGCATTTTTATTCAAAATTTTTATGAGTATAATTTTCGCAATAAAACGGCAAACATCGGAAGTTTTTTAAATTTGATCCTCGTAAGAAACGTTGTATATGGATTTTTTTCTGTTTTATTTCTGTTCTTTATTCTGCTAAGATGTTCTGGTTTTCTGATTTTAAATCTCTTTTTTTAAACTTTTACTTTCTAATTTTAATGTTTTGAATCCGATATTTCTGGTTTCATGAGTGAAGCGATATCCCACTGAAACGAAGAAAGACTTGAAAATGCTTTATTTTGTTCATTCTAAGAGCGAGAAGAAAGAATGGGATGAAAAGAATAGACAATTCTCTCAGAAAAGCAACTAATTGCAACTGATTTTTTTTTATGTCGTCAGCACACAAAACTGCCAAAATAAGCTCATTCGATAGAGAATTTAATTTCCTACACAAATATATATTTGAATGTGAGCCAACGTGTTTTCCTCTGAAACAGTATTCGACGTATGAAATTTCCTAGTTTTCTGCACTGTGCCATTTGAAAAAAAAACATAAAATGTTCTTGTCGTTTTCAAAGAAATTTCTACTAATCTCAAAGTATATGAAAAAAATTCGTCGTAAAACTCTCTATTTGTTCATTTACAGTTCGAAATTTTGAAAGAACGGCTCACATAACGATTTAAAAACAAAAAAAATGGACATGGTCAACTCCTCGTCCATGTTCAGGAGTTTTCACTCTAGCGTATAGATTACCTCGGGGTTCATTAGGTTTCATTTTACAAATCGTATAATCCTGTGCATAATTAAATTCTGCATACCTTGTGACATAGAAATCAAACTTTTAAAGTAAATTTTAAATGAAAAACTTGAATTTTTCTAAAATTTTAGCAAAAATTGACATGAATAGAGGTAACTGCTGCTGTACAGCATATAAAATCTTTTCAGATAATTTGGATGTTTCTTTGTAAAAATCATGGCTCTATTCGTTTCATTTCACAATCGTAGAACGAAAAGAGTATGATGTAGTTCAGAAAATTAGAATATTTCGTATTTTGAATACTACTTCGGAGGGAAAACACATTGTCTCACATTCAAATTAGTTGAAAACGTGATTCATTCTTTATGTGCCATCCGTCATATAAGAATTAGGTTAGGATTAGATAATTGTCGGCACCGGTGTCGAGCATTTGGTACCAACCATTAGAATCGTACCGAAAGTGTCGAAACTTTATTCATTATCTACATCTATTTTTGAACTCACAAGAAGCTTTTTCCTACTTAAATCATGATGACTCCCGTCCCTTACGTTTTTCCTCAGCATTTTTAGTCTTCTCTTTTTCCATCTTATTGTTAAAATAATACCATTTTTATTGAACATTATTACGATTTAGAGCCAACAAGCGAATAAAAATTAATTTTTGTACAGCAGCAGTCATTTATTTAATTTAATAATTTAAATTTACCTTGACGTTTCGACTCTTCATAGAGTCATTTTCAAAAGTGAATTACAAACTACCGAAAACAAATAGTTTGTAATTCACTTTTGAAAATGACTCTATGAAGAGTCGAAACGTCAAGGTAAATTTAAATTATTAAATTAAATAAATGACTGCTGCTGTACAAAAATTAATTTTTATACCATTTTTATTGTGAAATACAGATGTTATCTTATCACTTTACTTTACAGCGTATACACCGTATTATTCAGCAACGTTAAAGGAGAGATAAACAGATTTCTATTCTGTTTGTATCAGTTGTTCCGTATATGACCATTATGAACACGTGTAGAAGAAAGTAAACATAAGAGACTGTAGCATGTAGCTGAACTCAGAAAAAAACATAACAGCAGATGCGATTCAGTACAGAGAGGAAACCGGTTGAGAAACGGTAAATCAGCTGGTAAACTGGCCAGTTGGAATTGTAATTCAAACCAGCGAAAAACTGGCAAAGTTTTTTGAAAATTGATTTTTAGAAAGATTTTTCCTCCAGAAGTGACATAGTTTGCGAGCAGCACATCTGAGAGAACCTGTACGATAACGAGTCTATAATATTTAATCTTAAAACAAGTGATGAAGATAATATTTGTCCTGAGCATCATCTTTATTTATACTGACTGAAAAAGGCGTGAAATTTTAGTTTTTTGACGAAAAACAGTGTAAAAAGAGCAGATGTTTCAAAACCTTCAACCGATGAAATACGGTCTCTAGTATCAGCTGCCAAACATTGATAGAGAACTTTAGCGGTACCGAAGTACCGACAATTCTCTAGTTAGAATGAGGAACGAAACTCGAAGTATTCGAATATGAAATTCAAATCATTATATCTTCATTTTTCAAAATATTCTAATCTTCTTTCAACCTTAATTGAAAAGAAAAACAAGATATGTTATCAAATCGGTGTATAAATGAATGTATACATTTAATTTTATTTGATAAAAAAATACTGTTTTAGAATTGATAATAATTGAAAAAACAACAACTAATCTTTTCTCGTATGAGATCTTTTTAAAATAATGTCAAAAATTTGATATCGTATTATCCTCATTTTCTGTTTATTTATAATTTGATACATATATAGAACGAGAGAATGATAAAAATGAACAAAAAAAAAAGAAAAATCAAAATATAGGTGTATGTGAAGAAGAAGAAGAGAATAAATGACAATAACAAACAAAGACAAATAAAAAAAAATTTTTCATCTTGATTTGCATATATGATAGATTATCCAAGAAACAAAACAAAAAAAAACAAAAAAACAGGAAAACAAAACACAAAAGCCAAATTTATAATCCAAAAGTTTTGGATGATATTTAAGTAAGAACCATAAAGTAGAATGTGTATGTGTGGTGTGTGTGTGTGTGTAAATAATTCGATGTTTGTGATGTACTATTTCGAAAATAAAATATATATAGCTATACGAAATAAAAAAAATTACGCACACGTACAAAAAAAAAGAAAGAAGGAATGACATAGAAGAAAAAATATATATATATACCACGAAAAAATGATTGTATTTGTTCTTGGAGAACATACATCGTCTTATTTGATCGAAACAACACGATTTCTTATTACAGTGCACACTGTACAGGAAAGCACAGAAGGAAAGAAAAAAATAGAAAAGAAAAAGAACCCCAATGAAAACGAGTATATTCTCTCTCTCTTTCTCTCTTTCTCTTCATCTTTCCTCTTAGTTAACATGTTCATTTGGAAGTGTAGAAAGAACAACAAAAAATTTGATCATTTTATATAAATAAAAAGAAAGAGAAACAGTTCATCTAACTTCAGAGAGTGTGTGTGTGTGTGTGTGTGTGTGTATGTAAGACGATATTTAAAATCACAAAATCAAAGATAATCGATCTCTAATTCCAAAATAAGTCTAAATGACTTTAGAGACTGTCAGTTTAAGTTAGCGTTTTCGATATAGCCTAAACTAACTAGTGAAATTTTATATTAGTTGGTCCCTCGACAGTCGAGATTAGCGGAAAAATCGGTTCTGTTATCGTTACAGTACGGGTATGGAAATACAAAACAAAAAAAAAACAATTTTATGAATTGGAATGATCAAAGAAAAAGTGATGAAATGTATTTTCTCGTCAAATTTTCAAAAAATATTTTTTTCTGTCTGATCCGTTATAAGTTTGATGAAATGATGAATTTCTCATGATTGCATCATAGTTATGGAAGTATCTACCGCTCTTACAAGTGTTCATCATAAATAAGACAAAAAAATGACACTCTTCATTTGAGTTTCTAAGCATAAGAATTGTACTTTCAGAACGAATTATTTACAATTTCTGTATCCATTCTTCGTTGATCAACCAAACAAGTTTGAAGGAAAATACACACTGTTGCACAAAAAAAAAAAGAGAAAATTACAATGAAACACGTGAATTTCTCACTAGGATATTTGTTTGGGAATGTAAACAGTAGAAAATATTGATTCTTACGGGAATGCAAAATGCGAATGATAAACGAAAACAAAAAAAAACAAAACAAAAAATAAATTTGATCCCGTAGACTTCTACTCTACATCTTATCCTTCGAACCAACATGATATAAAAAACAACAACAACAACAACTCGAGGAAGGTTTAAAGCACCTACACAAAATACTTGACACATCTGTCAAAATAGTGAAGAACAGTAGAGAAGAAAAAAAATTACACGTGTAAAGTATATGTGCATTAAAAAAAAAAAGAAGAAAAAAAGCAAAAAAAAAAATGACATTTTTATGGTACATTCTCTTATGGAATAATAAATTTTTAAACAAAATGAAATATAACATATACAGATATTACATATATCCGGCAAGATGTATACCGTTCCTAATCACTGTTTTAGAGCTTTTAGTAGTTTGCATACACATAAAACAGACAAGCAAAAGAAAAAAAAACAAAAAAAAAGAAAAACAAGCAAAAGAAACACATAACGCCCTAAATAGATATAATTCTTTTTTTTTTTTGTTCGATTAAATAAATTGTTCCCATAGATAAAAATAAGGTTAGAAAATAAATTAAAACATTAAATGTTCCTCCATATTCAAATGTTGTGATGGATGTACATGTTCTGTTTGACTACCAACAAGAATCGTTGAATCTAATGGCCAATAGGATAATAATTGAAATGTTTCACGCATTATTTCTGAAACAGATTTTGAATTTGGATCTTGTGAAACAGGTTTTTTTACAAGAACATCCGGTGAATAAACAGGTGCAGGATGAATAAGAACAGGAAATTGTTGGGGTACAGGTGGTGGTAATAGAAGAGTTTGATGTACATGATGGACATGTTGATTAGTGGAATATTGTGGTTCAGATTGAACCTAAAATATATACAAAAAAAAAGAAAAGTAATAGAAGATCCAACTACATTGTTCTGTACGTAGAAATATTTACCTGAATAGTTTGATCATGTTGTTCCATATAAGATGGTGAAATAATAATACAATGTGACAATTGATTATTCATGGATGTCAAAGTGGTACCACCATTGCCTGACGTTTGACCACCATCTTGGTTTGGTATCAAGATTTGAACATTAGTGGAATTTGTAGATGAAGTAGAACTACTTGATGCAGATGGAGAACTACTCGATGAATTACATGGAAATTGTTGAAGTAAGTTTTGTGTGGTGGAATCATCAACATGATGAGGAGCTATATTGGTTATTACACTAGCAGTAGCATTTTGTTGATCATGTTGCATTCTATAAATATATATTTTTAATAAAAAAAAAATGTTGTACATTTTTCTCTGCGAATGTACTGAGTGATGTCGAAAACTAAAAATGTCGAAAGGAAAAGTGTACGTGTTGTATACAACATCGTTGACTGATTGTTATGAAAATTATGAAATGAATTTAGAAGAATATTTAGAAAGTTTATCATTTGTTGTTGCTAAAGACAAAACAAAACAAAAAAATGATCGATTCTTAGATAGATTTTGTTAAATTACTGATTTTGTAAAATGTTTTTAACTTCTATTCTTTATAATTGTTCTTTTTTGTTCCTGTTTGTTGTTGTTGTTATTGTAGGAAAGCGATGATCAATTTATAACTGTTATATTCTATTTTTTAAACTGTTCTCTTATATTCTATATTCATTTCATGTTCTTTGATTATTTTTCATGACCCTTTTCTACTTTTTCTTTGATTAAAAACATATTTTTCCCCAACAACATCAAATTTAGTACGGTCTTACCCTTGTCGCCTTCGAACTTTTCGACATTACTCAGGTATACCTTCTCTGCTTACCTCAAGAATTCTTGATCTGATGGTTCTTCTGTCGCTGGTAAATGAGTGTGTCCATAATGTGTTGGATAATATTGTACGGTAATATTTTCATCATTTTGAATTTCAACTTTCATTGACGATGTACAATGAATACCACACCGAAGTGAACCTTGTGCTTTTGAACGACGTAAACCTTGGCCAACCGATTTATAGGGGCCCGTACGATTACAATAATAATATTCAGTTGTTTGATTATCTGATTTACCTTTGGCACCACAATTTTTGACATATTTTGAACCGGTACGTTGTTCAAACGATGATTTCCATTCAGTGAAATCTAAAGAAAGAAAAAGAAACATTTGTTCAATAAAATTTTAAAATATCGATACATCTTTTTATCCTAAATATGCTGGCTTGTGAATGATTCTCTTTTTCCTCTTTAATCCTAGATCTCTGCTCTTTTTGAGCTAATTTACCTCTTGTTCTCGGATTTTTTAGCAAAAGCACTAGAATTCACGCTATTTTTTTTATCTGAAAGTAGTTTCAGATATATTTTTTTTATCAGTGGCGTCATATGAAACAAAATTCAATCACTCGTGGTCACAGAAAACAGTAGATGAAGTCTCTGTCGAGCGATGATTAAAGCAAGATGCTAAGGAATCAACATTCGTATGATGCATTGTGTAAAACCGGCGAATTAGATTATGGAAACAAAGGACGGCAGTCAACAGTACAGCATATGAAGAAAAATAAACACCGTTGAAAAATCAGAGAGTTGAAAGAAACTATCACATTTGTTAGTGATGCTATTTGAACAGTCAGATATGTTTCTGTGTTAAACTAGAATAACTCCTTTTTCCTGTGCTATTCTTAGTTTTTCACTCGTGAAACACGGAAAAAAATACTTTAAGTACGATGAAATCTTTTCTTTGAGAGTCTCAAGCCACTCTGACGTGTACACAACATTGTCAGTACCGTTTTCGATCAAAAAAAAGCCTCTTTCCTCTTTTTTACCGAACACTCGTCCTAAAAAATTTTAATGTTCCTCTTTTTTCTGAAAGGACCGTTGGAAAGCCGGTAAATATGCCATATTCAAATTAATTACAGTAGTGATAATAGAACTGTTTGAAGAAGTCATAGCTAATTGTATTTTCATTGAGAGAAGCGACCGCTCTCCGTGTTCCGCTCTTGATTCTACTCGATTTCACAAAATGTGTTACCAATAAGGAAGAAAAAATTTGTGAAATAGGTGTACATACTTCAAAATGGTAGCAGTCATTTTAATTGTCACTTAGCCACTCTGAATACAACTTTAAGTGTCACACCTTAGTACGTTAGAGTGACACTTTGGTCACAAGTGTACACACTTAAAATGACATTTTATCCTCTCAGTTACCAAATGGTACACTTAGCTTAAATATGTCTAACTTTCTCCGGTTACTAAAACATCAAATACAAAAGAGAAAAAAAAGTGATTTATTACAGATATATCTCAGCAAAATGTTAAAAGAAGTTTTCAAACTCTCTAAACTGAAAATGAACTGCTAATTATTATACGATTTTCAAAATATACATACCTGACAAGGATGTGAACCTTTTCTCTTCTGTACATTTATATTCAGGTTTTTGATGATGATTTGATAAGTGATTTCTAAACAAAAATAGATAAATACACTATGACTCGACTAATAAAAGAGATGAATTTTCTTTACCAAAAAAAAAGTATTTAATTTTACAAACAAAAGGGTCATATTTTTCCACTTGAGCGTAAAAGTTTTAAACATTTCCGATGAAATGTATGTGTTTTTCCTTTGGAATACTTAGGAACACTACACTCTTTAACCCGGATCCGACCACCTATACTATGCCCAAATTCGACCGATTTTATTTAGATACTGTCTGAACACAACGGTTAGATTTTACTGCTTCACTTTATATTCTATTGAATGACAATAGGGTGTACTATCAATGATATGAACTAATTGCATCCACTCATTATTTATCTGGCAGAGCAGCAAGACATATCTTCAAAGTACTCGTTTTGGTCTGGGATCCGTACGGATCCCAGGTGGACAAATCAGGATTAACGAGGTGCCTTCTTCTAAACTGACTCACACATCTGACAAATACTCGAAATTCAAAGCAACAATAAACTTTTTTTGTTTTGATAATACGTGATAATATATAAATAGACAAAATGTTACGATTTCAAACTAAAACATCAAATAGTATTAAATTTACACAATTATTTACCTTAGATCACTAATAGCTAACATTTGATATGTACATCCCATTTCTTGACATTTGACACGATGTAGTGCGGTTGGTTCAACCATGCCTGAATATAAAACATCGAGAAAAAAATAAAAAAACGATAAATATTTGTAAATAAAGAAAAGAAATGTTTAACTGAAGCAACTAGGCATACAACAGTTATATAGCTTATGAATTACAGAACTGGGTAAAATATCTTATTTTGTAAACAAATCAATGTTCACAAACAGTTTGTACAATTACAATATGTTTGTAGTTTTCATACAACTGTATATAAATGTAAATATACATTTTTATCTAATTGAAGAAACAATTAGAATCTTTTTGTCTATTCTAATTTTAATTATAAAATTTTCTTTCGAGATATAAATGTTGTATTCCTATTAAACAAACAATGAGAAGATACATACCACGATGTCTTTTTCGTTTATGATATCGAAGACCAGCTCCTGATCGATATACTTTTGCACACATACTGCAAACAAATCGGCCCTGTGCTGTGGCTGATGGTTCTTTAGTAGGTGATCCATTTTCATTTACGGCTGATGAATTTAACGCAGCTGACGATGATGCTGGTGATAAACCTTTTTTAGTCATTTCATTGATTCGATTAAACGAAATTATACAAGAAATAGAGAACAAACGGAAAAAGAATATGTAACGAAAAAAAATAAAAATTGATCTAAAACAGAGAGATAAAAGAAACATATAGAATTACTCTTCCATCAGAAGAAACATTCTTAGAAATCATTCAATCAAAATCAAGAGAATTTAGACATGTAGACAAATATATTTCTATTTAAGCGTCTTCATTTAGCCTATTATCAATGATTTTTGAGCTATTTTCGAATCTCTATGTATGTCATTATGTTCAGAATGCAGATTATTTAAATCCTATTCTTCTATACACAATAACATAAATCTTTATTCTGACAGACGAGGCCAATACTGCAATTTCAATTCAAAATCCAGTGGAATATGTCTGTCCTTTTGAGAGAAGAATAAATAAACTATTTTTTACCAATAGAGTGAACTTTCTACTGCAATTCTCTTTCAAACATCAGTTTAAAAATATAATTCATTGCACTTCGTTCTATATAACCTTTGCTACGGCGATGAATAAAACTCATTAAAAATGTTACATTTCTTCTAGTATAACTTTTTAAACGAGAATTTCTTCGACATGTACACGAGGCAAAACATTGTCGAGTTACACAATTTATATGTACAGATGTTTCCTCTCACGAAATTTAACTCTTACTGCAATATTACAGAAAAATGATCAAAAGACAAGCTATAGTAGGCTAGCAACGAATTATTTCAAAAGTCTATTTTTTAGCTTACTTCTCGAAAATTTAAGCTACATATCTTTTATTCTAAAAAGAGCAGTCTTCTAACACTAATTAAGATCACCAATGATCTCTGCGCGACAAAATCTATATAAAACAAAATAATTTGCCAGATTATCTATATATTATATTATTTTTTTTTTTTTGAAAGAAAAAGACAGATGAAAGAAAATTTTCATGTTTATATAATAAGAATAATATTAAAGATAATAATGAATAGGAATATGTACAATGTTCATCTGTCTGCGTAGAAAAACAAAAACAAAAACAAATAAACAAACAAGAGAGAAAGAGAGAGAGAGGACATGCTCTATAGAAAAAAAAAACAAGACAAATAAAACCCACCAGCATATTCACACGTGAAAACAGGCACAAAGAAAAAAAAAAAAGTTCAAAGGCAAAAAATAGAAGATAGAAGACAAATGAATGACATGTCTGTGTCATGATAAAAAGCCAATGTTTATATATAAAAAAAAAAAGGATACTTTTCTTTAAGTATACCACCGGCTCCTCGTGTCTCATCGTTGAATTGTCATCATTATAATTTTATGTCAAAAAAAAAATGATCGAATGTTTAGATGTAGTAAAAGAAAAGAATAGAGAGAAGAAAAAAACAGTATCACTGTTGAATTCTTTCATCTTTAACTTTAATACATTCGTGTACAATATTTTTTACGGTTACAGAACTCATGCCCAAATGTGGATGTTTAATTTGATTATAATCACTCGTATTAATTGTAATCGTATTTGTTGTAGAGTTTATATTATTAATAATTGTTGTGTTAACTGGAGCAATGTTAATAATAATAGAAGATGGTTGCGGTTGATGAACATGTTGTAAACGTTGACAGTGATCCGATGAAGATTGTTGAACTTGATGTTGAAGTTGTTGTTGTATTTGATCAGTGGCAACCATAACAGTCTGTTGTTGATGATCCATCACCTAAAATTTAAAAAAATATATAAAATAAGTATTTGATTTGACTAGTCAATGATAAGGAAAACTGTTTAAAACTTATCTTAAGTCTCTGGAGGGTCATATCACAAAAAAACTTAAGTCTGACTTAAGTCTTCGTTATATGCACTTACGTGCTAATTTTATACACTTAAATCTAGACTTTGACTTAAGGTTTTTTGTGATACGATCCTCTAAACTCTTTACAACATTTAGCTGCTCATACCATTTGTAAAAATATCACTTCTCTATCAAAAATCCTGCTGAAGCAAGTAAATGTTGAAGAAACATTTCACGGCATAAATATTTCCCGTGTAAATGTTACTGCTCTCTGTAGAAACAAGTAGACGCTCTCAATGTTATAGTCACTTCAAACTTCGTTCTGTCGCACTAACTCATATGCTGCATCATATCTGATGAGAACGATAAAAGAGTAGAATAAACTACCGAATCGTCTTAGTCAGCTAACCGTGCTACCAGAGGGACATTCTTCCAGAGTTTTTACTTATAATTTCGGAATGGCGAGATGCCCAGAGCTCTGGGATGTCTCATATTGAAGAGAAAAGCGTAGCGGAGATTTTGAGATGATCTCTGGACATCTTGTCATTCAGCAATTACCAGAAAGGCAAAACACGAAAAGATCCTGGCAGAATGTCACTCTGATAATACAGTTAGGGAGCATTTTCCCGTTTCATGCCGATCGTTCTGCCGCTTGGTTGCTACATTTATATTCTATTTTTTATGTAATTTCAATTTTTTCTGATCCTATTCTAAATAGGCATACTGGCACATGTACATGAATTCATTATTTCAGAAAAATGAATTTTTATGTCAAACTATATCTTTTGCTATATTTTCTTGACTTATTTGATTTGTGTATTCTACTCGTACCATTTAATTCTAACAAGTTGGTTAGCTATTTCTTTTACTCAATTTTTAATTTTGTACCAAATATACATACAAAATAATGAGACTGAACGAAAAAGAATTATTTATACAAACAAGAAATTTTGAGAAAAGAAACCAAGAAACATTAATAAATCATTGCCTATTTGATAAATCGAATTTTTACGCGAATACTTCGGCTTTAGTTGAATGTACATATTTATTAGAAGAATTTAAACGATATCAAAAACCTTTTTTCAGATTCAATCCTTAAAAAAAACTGATATGGGAAATCCAATAACCAATGATGTGTTAATGTTTCTTGGTTTCTTTTCTCAAAATTTCTTGTTTGTATAAATAATTCTTTTTCGTTCAATCTCATTATTTTGTATGTATATTTGGTACAAAATTAAAAATTGAGTAAAAGAAATAGCTAACCAACTTGTTAGAATTAAATGGTATGAGTAGAATACACAAATCAAATAAGTCAAGAAAATATAGCAAAAGATGTAGTTTGACATAAAAATTCATTTTTCTGAAATAATGAATGTATGTACGTACATATACCAGTATGCCTATTTAGAATAGGATCAGAAAAAATTGAAATTACATAAAAAATAGAATATAAATGTAGCAACCAAGCGGCAGACCGATCGACATAAAATATGAGATGATTTCTTAGCTAACCATGTTGAGATACGATAGAGAACAGTACCTCATTTTCAGCATTTTCGCACAGTATAGCGAGGCATTTCTCTTTTTTTTGTTATTTCTCGTATGATCGTTAATGTAACCCTCTCTTGCTAGTTTTTTACTCAATCGGTCTAACATCTTTATAAAATTGAGTACGGCAAACTTTCATCGAAAACTATTTTATCGACATTTTTTTACTATAAGGTATGGTAAGAAGCTTAAGCAAGGATAAGATTTAGCAATTAGCAGAGCCGTGAGAGTGCATAGGAAAGTTCGTCCAGGAGATAAATCGTGAACTAAGGGTGAAAAAGTATTTTCGATGAAAGTTGAGTGAATCATAAAACTGACTATAAAAAAGTTTTTTTGTTTTGTGACCGTTTCTTATCTCATGTAATATCTACAAAAATTGACTAGATAAAATGTTAATTTGTTAATAACTTCCTCACAGTAACTGATCTACTCGATCCGATCTAATCAACTAAAATTTACTATAATAAACCGTAACCTTTAGGAGAAAAAGAAGAATAAAAAAATATGTTATACAACTTCGGTAGTTTGTTGTTGTCCACTTGTGGTTGGTGCTTGTAAAGCTGGTTCTGACGTATGTCCATAGTGTGTTGGATAATACTGAACTGTTATTTGTTCTTGACGACCAATTTCAACTTTCATCGATGATGTACAATGAATACCACATCGAAGTGCATCTAATGTTTTGGAATTACGTCTCCAACCTTGACGAGTTTGTTTATATGGTCCTGTACGATTACAATAATAATATTCGGTTGTTTGATTTTCTGATTTACCTTTGGCACCACAATTTTTAACATATTTAGAACCCGTTAGATTTTCGAATGCTGATTTCCATTCGGTAAAATCTGAAATAAAATAAATAACAAAAATTTGTAATTTATGTATAAACTTTGATGTAGTAATGAAAAACATAGATATAGCAAGTATTATTAGACTTTTTAAATTTTAAAATAATTTCATATCTGATTATATTGAGATGTTAAAAGAAAAAAAAATATCTACCTCCTTAATGTTTAACTAACCCAAAAATAAGTAAATAAAAGATACTTTATGAAATATAATGTTTCTACTGAGAATAAATAAAATAAGTTCTCCCTTGCTGACAGTTTGACATAGAATAGAAAAGAACAAAAAGAAAAATCAAGAGAAACGTAGAAATAATAATTAAAAGTAGGAACGAACTAACAGAAATTATCCCTATCATTCTATTTTTTTTCTGTTACAAGATATAGTTTTAATTGTATCTTCTTAGAGAGATACATGCTCTAAACACATACCGGTAAATGATGTAAATTTCTTTTCTTCTGTTGTTTTATATTCTGGTTTTATATGATGATTAGCTAAATGATTTCTAAGATCACTTATGGCCAACATTTGATAAGCACATCCACTTTCTAAACATCGAACACGATGGAGTTGGGTCGGTTTTAGCATACCTAAAATGAATGAAAAACATCTCATATTAAAAAATGAACACATGAATTTTAGTGAATTCTATTTTATACTCAAAAATGGATTACTCTGTAAACATCATATTATTAAGATTTGTCTTTGAGAAAGGAAGGAATTAGAATAGAACAGATATAAATACTACACAGTTGTTGAAATCGAACACTAAAACTATGAATTTTAAAGCATCAATTTTACTTTTGGACTAAATTATCCAAAAATAAACTTGGAATATTCGATTCCTCATCCTGTGGACTGATATGTGTGTTGTACTCTTACTGTTTATAATCTTGGACATCAGACATGGTCATCCACCGCCCTACTAAGCAAAGTCAGAGATTACAGACACGTGTAATAAAGAGAGAGATACATGGCACAATATCAAGAGGATGGAACAAATATAGATCAGCACGTGTTTTCACAGAGTACGATTACATACGCAGAACAAGAAAAACTGTATATATTTTATCTTTAATATTGATAACTAATTATTTTAGTCGTATGGATAGTGAACCTACCCCGATGTCTTTTTCGTTTATGATATCTCAGACCAGCCGATGATCGATAAATTTTATTGCATAATCCACAAACAAGTCGATTTTCTGCTGATTTTTTTGATGTTTTTACTACTGTTGTTGATGCTTGTTGGGTAGTTTGAACGGTAGTTACTGCTTGTTGTTTTTGCATTATTTGTGTTGTAGGTAATTGTTGTGTCGTTGCTTGTTGAGAAATAATAAGACCCGATGGAACGGCTAATGGTGTTGTAATAATCATTGGTGCTGAATTTGTCATTGATGGCATAAGAATTTGTGGTGTTTGTTGATGTTGTAGATCATTTTGATGTGATTGATGAACAATAACAACATTGCTACCAACTGAGACAGCGCTTGTTTGCTGCTGCTCGTTTTTTTTTGTCATATTATTGGGAAAAAAAAAGAAATCGATAAAATAATATTACTAGAAAAAATATATAAAGAAGAAGAACGAAGAACGTAAGTTATTATCTAAAAAATCGACATGTAGAACAGGAAATATTATAATTTCTATATGACTAAATAACAACCGTTCTTCCAGAAGATAAATTGTACAGTGTCAAAAATGCATTTACTTGTTCTGTTTCTAAATCAAACACAGATATTTAGTTTCGGTAAAATAAAAGCAAAAGAACATACACATAAGGAAAGAAAATAAAAATATATGAATTGATGAAGAATAAAAATGAATGAAGGAATAATTTTTTTTTTTTTTCGTTTACTTTCATTCTTCGGTTGCGCTTAACGAGGACGACAGACAACAGAAAAAGGGCAATAATATATCACCAATAAAAATGAAATATGTGGACTCTCAGTATGCTAAAGAAGAAAAATAATCTTAGTGCTAGTAATGAGTGTTTAAATCTTGTTTAGATTTTCTAAATATATAACAGTAATTTAAGTTTTAAATTCAATTTTTACGGCGTAGAGGACGCTAGTTTTCCACATAATATTCATGGCAAAGTGATGTCGATTAATTACAAAATCGAGTAGATGATGATGTGTGATACGCAAGTGATATTATTCCATGCATTTCCCACAAGAAAGAAGAGTAAGAAAATTGTTGACACGGAGGGCGCTAAATGACGATGAAACGGGATGAATAGATTTTGTTTAAATAACGATGATTAAATTTTAATCGGACTCCTACACCTCAAGAACTATAGTTTTGGACATTAGATTTTGTGTGCATATAAAAATGTTCATCAGTCAACAAATTCTATCCTCTTTAGATAGTTCGTAAGATATAAAATTTTCATTTTTCCTATTAAAATAGTAACAACAACTGTCTGATCTAAGAAAAATACACTTGTTATTATACAAAAAGTTAGCCATGGCGCTGTCTTCTATGTATTTATTCTATATAGGAAGGAGCCGCATAGGATTGATAATTGTTCTATTCTATTTGTTGCTTATCAACGGTTTCAGAAGTAGTTGAAAAGTATTTTTATCATATGAAAATCTTCGTGTCAGAGACTACGTAGGATTAGGAGCGTAGCGAGGGCTCAAAAACAGGAAGGGGGTGACTTAAAATTTTCCTGTTAAATAATGTTGTGTTCCTGTTAAAAAATTCGTATCAAATTACTGCTACTACGCAGGGAAAAGAACATTTATCAAATTTTGCTGCGGAAAAAGCAAACATTTTCAAAAGCAGCAGGGAGTCGTACGTGAATTGAGCATACACTGCATAATTGTATCAGATGTGAGAAGAACGCTGCTGCAAAACAAATGAGAGGTGATTCTACAGTGTGGGACAAAGTTTAAGATACTTTTGACTTTTTATACTCAATAGTAATAACGAGAATAAATTTGAAAAACGATCTGAGTAGTTCAGCTAGTTTTCTATTAGACGAGGTATATGCGAAAGTTCGATCAATTTTGATGGAAATAGGTTCTCTGGAAAACTAACCAGATCCAGATGTGTAGATTTGATCGGAAACTCTCTCTAAGCAGTTCAGTCTTATAGACTAATATTTAATCTATACGACTGAAAGACTTAGGACGTTAAAACAAAATGAATCCTAAGGTCTCCAACGCAGCAAAATTATTACTGAAATTTTTAGGAAAAACAATAAGAAATTGCCTTTGGGATCTTTCATAGATTGAATGTGCAGTTCGTTCAAACAAGATCATGGTGAGCTCGGACACATCTCATTTTGTTCAATAGTATATAATTATTATTACATCATTTATTTCTCTATAAGACTGAACTACTTAGAGAGAGTTCCGATCGAATTCATAGATCTGGATCTGGTTAGTTTTCCAGAGAACCTATTTTCATCAAAATTGATTTCGCGTACATCTCTCCTAATAGAAAACTAGTTGAACTACTCAAATTATTTTTCAAATTTATTCTCGTTGTTACTGTTGAGTATAGAAGGCAAAAGTGTCTTAAACTTTGTAGAATCACCTCTTATTTATTTTTTGCAACTTTCTTCTCACGTTTGATACAATTATGGAGTGTATGATTCAATAGTCCGGAAAATTTGCTTTACAATATGTGTAAAATAAAAGTTAACCGGAATATATTGATGTCAGTCCCCACTTAGAATGATCCTATATACAACACAATAATTTTCATTGTCTATGTGTACTCTCATTTATGGATTTGTAACAAGTAGTTCTCAAAAAATTCCAATCATAGATTTTTTATGTTTTAATCCTGTGTATTTTTCAATTTTAGTTCGATATGTGACTGAGTCTGATCTGAAAATAAAAGTGCCTGGAAAGATTATGTCTTTTGGTTAGTTTATGAGGTAACATTTTCTGTATGTAAAGAGAACACTCACCCTTGAACTTTTAGGTAAATGCTTAAATATGGACATTCCAAAAAATGACCTGTGCGTCAAACACAACCAGATTGATCTTCATTACATTCTGAAAATCACAAACAACAAAATAAGTCTACATCGAGGATACGAGGATGTATTGTCTATTCTTTTTGTGCTTATTTTCTCTCTCTATATAATCAAAGAGACAAGAAGTTTGAGACGATTAGATTGAAACAGTTAACTGCAGCAAAAACTCATAGAATCCAACTTATATTAAAATTATCTGAGAATTAATTTTCACTTAGAGTTCTAGCGTTTTGTTAATTTACTCATACTTTGCGCGTCATTTTAAAGCTTATACAATTTTCTTACGAACAGTGAAATCCTCCGACGTGAAATATAATTTTTCTTAAATAAGAAATTATTTTTATCCCGTTGCATCCCCTTCTTAAGGTCCGCAGCACGTATACGAGAGTAGACGATGATCGGGAAGATACATGCAGGAAAAAGTTGTTTTCCTGCGAGTCGCAACTTTTTACAATACAGTAACACGAGTTTTTAGCAATCTCGTTGTGAACTGCGCAATTTTACCGTTTTTTATCGCAGCAACAATTGGAATTTTGCTACAGATGAACTTAAATAAAGTGCCCAAGTATCCAATCTCCAGTACATTTACTAGGAAATATTTCTCAAAAGTTCTTACATGTAGAGTCATGGAAAATTGCCTTTTCGTGTATCAGCACACTCAATAATTCAGAAGATTTTCTATCTTTAACAAAGGGTACTGGCAAAAGTTTAAAAAAACTTTTCGAACAAAATGTAAAAAAAATATTCATTTCAAAATTTTTCTTAAACTTTTGCCAGTATTCTTTATGTCAAAAAAACAGGAAAACCTTCTGGGTTATCGCGTGTGCTGAATATGTAAAAAACAGCACTTTTCTCTCGACTTAAAATGAACTTTTATTTTTTTTTCTTCACATTGATATGAGTACAAATTTTAATCATTTGAAACCTTCAAGTTCGAATAGAGTTCAAAATTCTGCATATCTAATGAAATTTTGATTCGATATATGGACGGTTATCTAATATAATATCAATTTCTGAATATTCAAGATATTGCAGAAACTGTCCTCAAAGTAAACATATCTCATCAAATCATAGATGGTCAAACAAAGAGACAATATTTTTCCATTTTCTTTCGCTATTTCCACATAGGTGTAGATGAGAACTCGACGTTTTCAGACCTTGTAAATGATTTTTCTTAGAAATAAATCTTAGATTTGAATTATTTTGCAAAAAAGCTGAATCCAATATTATAGAATTTAAATGTAATTTTGTGGCAAAATTTTCACACTACGGTAGAGCCACCAACATTAACACGAACAGAAAAATTCTTTTTTTTTAATCTTATTTTAAATGGTCGTAGCAGCAATTAAGTGTGGAGTCGCAGAGACGCTGTCAATGGCAAAAAATTGAGTTATATAAATAAAAAAAAATTGTGTTAACGTATCTTGACAGATAATCCATTTATCAATCGATAAATTGCTACAATAATTCGAAGACTAGATGACTGTTGATTAGGACAGGGCAAAAGATTACCGATGGCCATTAAATGTGTCAATAATGTAGAGATGAATCACATAGGAAAGAATTCAATAAGACGATAGATTTAACATGAGTATATTTTTTCTTTTTCCATTTTTTGAGCTTAGATATTTTGTTCATGGTGTTATAGAAAAAGTTTAAAATAAGAATTACCCGTTTGATTTTTTAAAACATTTTTCCAAATTTTAAGAAATTTGACTAATTTGCTCAAAATTAGCATATTCGTTTATTCATTTGATTAGATTGCTGGCAGTTTCACTTTTTCACTTGATAGTTTAATATTTTCAAGTAAAGTAAATAAGAAAATTTGTTATACAATGGAAGATGCAAGAATTGTTTATCTTTATTACTTTCTCTCAAGGAATTTCAATTAATTACTAGTAAAATCGTTCGATTTGATTATCATGATGAAAGCTGACCTAAAGTAGACAATAGAAATATCAGTTGAACTCTTTTCCATGGAGATGAACTAGTATTTTTATCATTTTTATTTCTTTCACACACGTTTTATGTTAGTAAACAATTAAAATAGAACATTAACGTTAGTAAAGGTATATTAGTCAATAAAAACAAAAAGAACTCAGTAATTATTTATTAAATACGAGAAATTACGCAACTGTTTAAATAAATACTTTTTCTATTATTCTGAAAAATATTTTTAATAATTCGAGTCTCATCTAGTAAAAAGTAGGAAAAAAAAACCATTTTTATCTCATATTCATTGGAAAATAATCAGAAGAAATGCTGTTTGATCTGTAGTAAACAAACGAACAACAACATTGTGCTAAGCCGAACAACATCTATAATCTGATGTATGAATTGTACAGAAGTGAAGAAAAACATTTTCTGAAACAATTGACAAGAAAAATAATCCATTAAAAGTTAAGCTCTTTTGATTATATAAGTAAAGAAAAGATAAAAAGTAAGGAACTAAAATTGTATGAAAAATGTAACGTAGTGAATAATTATGATTATGGAAATAGAAACCGATACGAGGAAATGAATAACATTTTCTCTCTTCTGTATATTCTCACACAAAATTTTGCATTTTAAAATAGTCTTTTCAATGTCTGGAGACAAAAATACGTTGGAAATCTAAACAAAATAAATATGGCAGCAATTTGTTGTTTGCAGTTGTTTTTCTTCTGTTTTGATCAGCAAATTGTTTTCAGTCATTCAATTATTAAATGATACAATTAAAGAGATGACAATTCATTATTTCAATCAAATATATTACCGTTTTGGACTATGGATCATTAACCATACGATTACAAACGCTCAGAAAGCTGAATACAATAATAAATGAGTTTATTAAAGTCTTGCTGTGAAGTGACACTCTTTTTATTCAAAGTTTATTTATTTTTTGTAACAAACTGTGTTCATGTTTTTACATGCATTAGCACATTTTATTGAAAAGTATCATCGGACGGATGCCATTTTTAAACCTGAAAATATCTCTGATTTTCATCGATAGAGTTTAAAAGTTTTAGTTTCTCTATATCCTTGTACTGTTTAAAATGAGATATTTTCATGAATTGGAATATCGTTTGTAATATATCCTTTTTTATAATGACTTCTAATTTTATTCAATGACATCTCCTTTTTGTTACTGTTACATATTCTAAATTTCTTATTCGTTTTATTATTATAGATGATCAAACATAAGTTTCCGATTTTTAAAAAAAAGATCGGTTATTGTGTGTATGTCGTGGTGAACCTGTCGATTGTGTTTCAGTATGGTGGATAATGCGACAAACCGATTGATATTTACCAGAATTTAAACAACTGTTATTAATCAAACATGACTTTTTAGAATTCATTTGATCATCCGATTATGTCAAAGAAATTACATTGCAACCTAGTGAAACGTTTTGATTTGGATTCGGCTATTTTATTTACAGATATTGTTGTTCTTGTACAAACAATACATTTTGGAATGGAAATGTTGCTGAAAGATGACCATGTTTGAAACAATCGGTGACTTATCCAGAGGATATTCTGAAATTGCTAGAAAAAAATGTACGATATTAAAACAAGTTCAGATTATGTTTTATGAGAGTATTGTCAAGACGAGATAGTGGGTCATGTCTCGACGAGATTTAGTGGAGGGCCATTAACGTCAATGTGTTTTAGTATCGAAGGAAAAAGTAGCTCATATTGAATACATCTCAAAGGTAATGACAACTCTTTTGCTCTGTATAGCGTCCAGTTTGAGATTATCTTTTGTTTAGGTGACGACATCAGTCAAAACTGAAATGCTGACTCTATTATCATCGTGAACGTTTGTTAGATCATTTGTTGAAACTAATCACACAATTGACAATAGAGTAACAGAGAAAACAAATTTCAAATGTAATTCAACTTATTCAAATATTTGAATTATATTGTCAAGCGTTAAATGATAAATTGTTTGAAGAATATGTTTATTCATATTTGATACAAATTTGAGAAGAAATGACCAATGATCAAGTATACCATTAGAACTATTTTGCTAAAGATTCACACTATGCAATGAAATTAATTCAAGATCTTAGATATGATATTGTTAGTTTTAGGTAAATATGTAATGTCAAATGTTTATAACTTTCTCAATGAGTGAACTAACATAAATTTGTAACTTATTTAGTAGGGACAATCCAGCCCACTCTCATTCGACAAATATACAACTCTAATGACGAGAATACAGTATTACAGAGAAATTAGATCCATGTGTGCTTTACTTAACTAAAGATCAAATTGAACTGTATCTGTAAGACAAATGTTAAAAGAATTTGGTACGAAACGATAGATTACCAATTTAAAACATGGAATATATCCCGATATACTCATAGAGAGTGTAAAAATATTTGTCAATACCGAACATAGAATATCAATAGAAATGATCGACAACGAAAACAAATCCTAGTGATGTGTGTTTTATTTTTTGGTGCTTTTTTATACAGTTAAACTTTGTTTTTACTCTACTTATTGATACAACGTTGCGATAGTTATTTGTTTTAATAGTTTTATTGCTTTTTTTTTTTTATTTTAAAAAGGTAGCAGTTACCATAAACTAGTACAAATTTATCTATTGTCTTATTTTTGGACTCACACACAGTTCATCCATCTCAGATTCGTTAAATCACAGTGTTACTATCGGTTCGCTCCATAGAATTGTGGTTAATTTAACTCGAATTATGATTTTGTGGTACGCTGAGAATTTTTTGATAGTGCTAACTGTGAGATCTAATCGATAATAAAACATGTGAAGGTGATTTTTTTTATTTACTTATTTCAGATAATTTATCTCATCATGTTCGATTGGCTATATCAGTCTGTTTTTATGGCGCATACTGCCACAAAAGTAAGTTTTATTTCTTGTGTCTATAAATTATAATATAAGATAATTTAAAATGTTTTATTTTGTATTGTTTCAGAAATCAGTACCATCTATAAAACCTGATTTCAATTTTTCTCAAGTAATGGATATATTTCAACTGGATAATCTTTACACAAAATCTTATCCATTCATGACATGTCCACAAACCATTGATCATTACAGAAAATCAAAGGTATATAACTTCAGTGAATCATTGAATCTAAAAAACTAAACAAACTCATTGTCAAATAAGATTCCGATTAAAAGTGTGGTCAAGCTTATTTTAATATTGATCGTCGAAAATGCGAGTTTCTTTAAATTTTACAAACTAAATATTAGGAATCTGATCAAAAATGTGTGAAATTTTGACTATGCATCATTATCTTTTCATAATTATTACACCATTATGTGTTGCTGGTATACTCGTGAATAAAGTATGGCATCGTTCTTAGCGGAGGCAGTCCATCGCCACGATCTACTGCAACGGATAGACGTGATCTAAAAAAACTTTAATTTTAGTAATATTCTATTTTTTTTATAAGCCGGTTGACATTCTACAATTGATAGTCTATTTTCTTCTTCTGTACCTGAAAAACTCGAAATGTTAAGAAAACATTTGTTCTGAAAACCACCTTTGAGAAGCCAAGGCCAAAATTGATCATACGAAGTTTTTCTGACTAAAAATGTTGAGCATACACATGCTCCGTTCAGACTATGTTATTATTTTTAGTCAACGCGTTTGTGCTCAATTTTTCTGAAAGTTGAAGACTTTTCATTATGGCTTCTATAAAGTGCCTGATGCTAAGGATATCAAATTTTATGAACTCTCACATACAGGTACGTTTTTCGCATAAAAATAAAACTCTAAATAGCTAAATTTTTTTAGTAATTTTTTCAAACAGAGAGGTACGATAATACATAGGATAGGATAGGAATATGTTTCACATAGTGTCAGATCAAAATCATTCATAAAGGCTACTGTTGAGTGACTGTAGATCTTCAAAGTTTAAACGATCATCGGGCACAATTAGAATAAAAATGCTCGTTTAGCTAAAAGAAATAGTATTTCATATGAAAAGCTTGAGATTTTTAGACAAGTAATTGTTAAATTCAGAAAAAAATATTCATTTTTTGTACTACCATCATAATAGAACCTGTGCAAAATTGAGCTCGATTAAAAATGTAAAAACATGTCATATTAAAGAGTGAGTTTTCAGAAATTTTGTCACATGAAAAATCTTTTCTTCAATTATATAGGAAAAGTGTCCGAAGTTGGATAAGTTAACATAGATCATCGAGATCTCCTTTACTTGAACATTCTTTAAAAATGGTAAAAACAAAAGAATTCAAGTCGATTGTCAGCAATTTCAGATCTTTTTTCTCTATCGCATTTTTCCAACTTTCATGGAAGAAACAAACAAAATTATTTTATGAGAAAAATACGTCATTTATTGAACTATAAACTCTAACTATAGAAATCAAAAAATAATTATTTTCATTTTTTACCCCTAAATGTCAGAATCATTGCTCACCGTCCAACGGGTCTTTCATTCTATTCTCTGAATACGTGTCTAGTTGGATGAATATTCTTTTTCTACTTGTGAATTTTTCATTTTGCTTTCTACGGTATTCCACTAGTAAAATAACTTTACTAAATCGTTTGTTGAAAAGTAAACATTATTCGTGTTATTATTAGTCACAACCACTAACGATTAATACGGGATTAGATAAGGTTGACACGTCGCTTAAAATCTTTGTTTTCTTGTTAATGCACTAGTCTGAAACTGTTTTATCAGTAGTAAAATCATGATCGAATGTGATCGACGTTTTAGAATAAAAATAAATCGGTCAAAATGTGAAAGGTTGAAGAAAGAGCAGATAGAGTTGAAGAAAGAGCAGATAGAGTTGAAGAATTTTAATGATACATTATTTTATAGTAACTGATGGATAGTAAAACACTTGATTTAAATCAAGTGTTCTTTCACACATTTTAATTGGATGTTATTAAATAAATGTAATGCTTAGAATGAACTTAGCTTTAACTCTTTCAGGTCATATTTACTTATTTCAAATTTACGATGTCGGATACCGTCCGACACATGACCAGAAAGAGTTAATATGTCTCAAAAGCAGTTTTACAAGCTTTCGTTTGAAAGAAGAAGGGGGAATAATATATCATATTACATCTTTGGTAACCTTCAACGAAAAACTCAGTTTATTGGTGTCTCTTGGCGTAACAGTTTGAGTTCGACGAATATTTCATTAAGTACATCGAAAATTCTCCAGATGTAACTGTATCATATTTTCTTGCTTTAATATACTAAAAAAATCTATTGTCAAAACATTTCAGAAGCTAAAATATTTTCCACTAGTCAGAAATCAAGCGTTTGGGAGCAGCAATTTGACTTCGACTGATCAATAGCAACGACCAATCAATAATTCGACTACATACCCACTACTCGGATAAAATGTCAACTAGTTGAAAAAAACATTTCGACACTTCCGACTAGTCAGCATGTTAGTCCATTCTGATTTTACGTTTGCTTGGGTTAACTACCTGTTTTATTCAAATAGAAAGCATCGTCAAGCACGTATTTACTCATGATAGGCTTTGCAAAGGGTAAAGAGGGGTGAATATGACGGAACAAAAAAGATAGTGAAAAGCAGGTGCCATACTGATGTACTGTGTTAAAAGAGGGAAGGAAGAATGGCTATGTGTGGGGAAAATAGAATTTATTTAAAGAGAACATCAGACATCGGTCAAATCGCTTTGTCTCCTCGATATATTTTAAAATAACAGTGTAAATATCTTCCACATGGTCAAATGAATGGCGGACATTTTGCATTATGTGATGGTAACTTCGAAAGATTTTTTACTCGCTTATTTTCATTTAGGTTATGTTTCTTATGCGTGGTTTACCCGGTTCTGGTAAATTTCATTAGCTCATAAATTTCATTTTCAATTTTTATTTTGTGCTTTTTTTAATAGGAAAATCTACATTAGTTGATATCTTGAAAAGAATCTATTCTCATTCGTGTCAAGTATGTTCAGCTGATCACTTTTTCATGTCTGAAGAAACAGGTGAATACAAATTTGATCGATCAAAAATATCTGATGCACATCAGACATGTCAGCGAAATGCAGAAGATGCATGCCGGTACGATTCATCCTTGTAAATCTCTTTGATAAGTTAGAAATGTCCTTCTTTAATTGTAGCGCCGGTATTAATGCAATTGTGATCGATAATACAAATATTCGTATGGACGAATGTAAATTTTATTTTCAAAAAGCATCACAATACGGATATATTGTTGTTATTGTTGAACCACGAACACAATGGAAGAAAAATGCACAATATCTAGCGAGTGAGTCAGTCATATTTGAAGATGTTATTCTTTAAAATAACATCTCTATTTTATTTTAGCTCATAATATTCATCAGGTCCCATTAGACACAATACAAGCACGTTTGCATCAATATCGTCCATTTATACCCTTCTTTTTTGGTCTCTTTGTTAATCATGAACAATCGACGACAATTATTGAACAAGCGTACGACTATTATCATCAAGCACTTCAAACATTTCCCATGTTAAAAAAAGATTTGGAACGAATTAGTCGAGAAAAAAGTAAAGTATCTAAACAACATCAAGCTTCGTATCATTAAATGTTGTATGTCTTTGGCGTTTTTATCTAGATGTTTCTGTGAATAGTCTGTTAAATCGTTCGAATATGATTGGTACGCCCAAACTTCTCCATTGTACTGTAAAATTTATTGGAAAACCTACGGATCAAAGTCGTCGACAGTATACAGATTATGCTGGAAATGTTCGTGTATCTCATCTATTAGGTAAACTATGTTCAGCTTATATTGTTAGTTTTATAATTACTCCACGTACATTGGGCGCACGTTTAATATTTCCTGAACGACATACATGGTCAATATGGGATATGAATGATGATGAAGCATTTGATAAAAATAATGGAAGTCAAGGTGATCAAAAAGGATGTGAAATGTGTTCATCATTGATGGTAAGATCATTTACAGAAGATGAAGAACAACAAGTTGATATTATTGATGTAGAAGAAAATTTTGAAGAACATGAACGAGGATTGGTAAATATTACCGTTTTTTAGCTTATACTAGTAATAAGTTCGTCTTGTTTTTTTTTCAGCAATCGACATCCGCAATTAGTGATAAACCGTTGTGTCAGCGTTGTTCAATTCGTTATGAGCAAGCTCGTTATCATCAATCGACAATATTACATCCTACCTGTGGTTTTATGTCACGTGCACATTTTACAGTGGGTGTAGCGCCTGGTTCATCAGCTGTTCAAACTGGTCAAGATCTTTTGTCAATAATTCAAAAAGAATCAGATTTACAAAAGTCATGTGTAGCATTGTGTGATAATAAATTGAATCAGACAGTAATGAAATATATGGGCAATGGAGAATGTGCTGTTTATCTTAAAGAACCAATTCTCGTTCAAACAATATTTAGTGGGGCATTTCATTAGCTAGCAACAAGTCATCTTATTTGTTAACAGTCGCAATGGTTTTTTTTCTATTATCTTTATAAATGTCTGAATATCATAGAATCAACATAGTAGGAGATGATTTGAAGATTTACTCGGTACTGTACAGTGTACACTCAAGTGTCTGTTGTCATTATACGTGACAAACATAGCTGCCGAATGAATTGTTTCTTTTTTGTTGTTGAATTTTTAAGTTTATCAAGCTTTTAAGATTATTTTTTGTTGTTTGTTGGATAAATAAAGTATTTGTTTTTCTTGCAGAAGTACAGTCCATGTTTGGATTTTCCAGCTGAACAATCAAAATGATTGTAGATTTTCCATTGATTCCATCGATTCTTCTGTATATGAATAAGTGACAAAACATAGAACATGTAAGAAAAGGAAAGGTGACTGTTAGACTGTTTGGGTTATTTTTTTAGCTTTTCGCCTCAGAACAAATCCGAAAAGTAATTTTAATAGCCGGAAAGACCTCCAGTCAGATGCGGAGCATATGAACATTCCATTAAAATTCCTACAGAGCAGATCTCTGGAAAACCGAGATTTTAGATAACCCGACAAAATCAACTCCCATGATTCGATCGAAAACTTTTTGTAAACAGTTTAGCCGAGTAGCGCAAACATTTTTGAGTAAAACTAGATGCTGCTGAGGTCTTAATCACACTTTTCCATGGAACTGCGGTAGTGGCATGGGAGTGAGTTCTTTCCCGCCCGAATGAGTTTTTGATTTATTATTATTCTTTTGAATAAAAATAGGTGCAATTGATGGATATAATGATTGATAGTAGTGATGTCGTATGAACGTCGAAGATCTAAAAAAATAAGTTATTGATATGAAGCAGATTTGACTTCTCTATCAAAGATTCCCGAGGGTTTTCCGAATCAACACTTTTGTCAATTTCTCGGACAATCTAGTAGCAAATATGAAACGAACAATGGTGTATACCCAAATGCGTCCATCCATAACGGATGAAATTTTGCTCCGAACTTGATGGGAGCTATTGATGGGACAAATGGAAAATGAATTAATAGACATTCTGAGCTTTGTTGAGTCCTTTAAGCTCTGTCAATAACCATATCTTAAACTTTCATCACATGCCATTAAAGGGCTCAACAGGAAGCTAAAACATAAATTTTACCATTTGGGTTTTTGAAAAACCTTTAGAACACCGTTTAATCCAAGATCTCATAGTCACCAACTGTCACTAATGTTTCGTTTTTCGAGCTCTATCCAACCAGATCCTTGAAAATGTTCCAGCTAGCTTGTGAACGCGGGAAGCGCAGCTTTAAAAAAGGTTGAAATTTACAATTTTAAAATTTAGATAAGAATTTTCAGAGTATGAGCTGGAGAGCTAAACCTTTTTTTTAAACTGGAGCCCATCCAATTCTGAAAAAAATAGCTAATTTCAATATTTTTAGAGAGAAATGTTTCTTTTAAAAAAGTTATTTTCTGTAAGTGGGTGTGTGAT
>CAJNOQ010001818.1:0-28259 GCA_905250885.1 Didymodactylos carnosus | reverse complement strand
TCAAAACACGGAGAGCTACTTTTTGCATATCTTTTTTTATAAGTTTAGTAAAGCGGCTCTCATTATTTTGAATTTCCTAACCAAGAGATTTTCGCTAAAACGTTTCAAAATCAGGTCAGTCAATACAGAATTAAATTGTCTACAAAATGGTTTATTTACTTTTAAGTTCTGACTTTTTCAAAAATTTCTGCAAATAAAACAAAATCATCAAAAACGTCACAGGATTACATACGTAGGTAGAGTTAGAAAAATTTTTTTTTCAAAAATACACCTCTTTTCTCACAGTGTATTGACAAACGTAAGAAATGCCCTCTTTTTTTAACCAAAAAATTAAGCATTAAGTATGATGGTTTCAATATTTTGATTAGAATAAACATACTAGGTTGAATGCGGTAGTCAAAGACATTTTACTTTTGTTGAACGAGATGATATTCAAATCTTTTCAAAAATCACTCATTTTTTCATAAACTATAATGCTCATAATTATGATTTTGACTTACTTTTTTATGTTAGTTTCTTGCTGTTTTACCGGTTTTAATATTGGTACTAGTCGAAGTGGTGATGTTGATAATAGTGTTCGTTTATCTAGTTTTTTATCTTTTTTAAGACGAAGATATTCACTAGTAAACATTTCATCGTTTGCTTGTCCTGATTACACTTATTTTCGTTGAAAGATGAAAAAATTATTAATAACCACCCTTATTGAATAATTTATAAAGTGGACATAAAAGTTTATTTTTTTTTCAAAGCACTTCAACATTTTAAATGTACTAATTTAATGTTTTATTTATTTCTGCATGAAAATCACTCACAAATTCGTACTGAAATCATACATGTGCACATAAATAGAAGAACTCTAGTTGAACATGAGACCCTCTAAAGTAATGTTGACCTCAGATTCACATTGAGCTAACGAGAGAACATTCGTGAGTGTAACTCCCTGTTTTCAATGATATTACGCCTGTCGACAGAGAATATTATTCTAAGAAAAAGCCTCAATGGATTTGCGACTATATGATATACAAAAGTTGTGAATTTTTTTGAGCTACAATAAAACGACAATTTTGCATTTCGATAAAAACAGGGAGATAAGAGCTGCTAGTGGTCTGTGGGTATCACAAAATATTTCAGCGCTTCTACTCCCTAAGTAACTTAACTTTTTGTTTCTAAGAATGTACCGAATACACCTTGAATTTATATATTGAAGAATATACCGTGTTGTGTAAATTGTACCGAAGAAAACAGCTGCTTCAGACGATAAGGTTTCTCTTAATTCAATGTGAATCTGAAGTCAACAGTACTTTAGAGGGTCTCATGTTCAACTAGAGTTCTCTATTTATGTGCATATGTATGATTTTAGTACGAATTTGTGAATGATTTTGCGTTTTGTCCAGAAATAAATAAAACATTAAATTAGTACGTTTAAAATGTTGAAGTGCTTTGAAAAAAAATAAACTTTTATGTCCACTTTGTAAATCAATTAACATCTTATCAGCAAGAACCGGTTTAAAGAGAGAAATAATTAATTCGGGTAGTCTTTTAGCCCGGTCATAAAACCCATACATTGCTTGAACGAGATAGTTTCAGAGGTGAGTTTTTACCAAATTATAAACCTCACCCGAATAAAAACAGAATTAATTTGTTAACGAAAGTGTGATTGGCACAAAATGCAAATCAAAGCATTATTAATTGTATATATTTCTGCAAGTATGATATTAATGGTACCCATAGACTTTCAGTATAAATGGAGTACACAAATTTTGGAGTCAATTTTTCGACAGCCGAAGTAAAGTAGTCCAATATTCAGGGAAAATGCCTCTGAATTTAATCTTCAGTTCATTGATCATACGGTAAGAAATTGTTGCAGTAATGAGATAGGCAACACAAGAAAATGGTATGTATTAACAAGCACCTACTACTGTCACCACATATAATATAATTCTTCTTTTTCACTTCTGTCTAAGGTGTGAAACTGCGTTCTAATTCCATCGTCTCTAGTCAGTTGATGATTCTATAATTCATACTAAATATTCATCTCTACCTTCAGTTGTTGTTTCGAATAAACAAGAAACAATTAAAATGCCAATTAATGATCTACTGTCTAGCAAAAGGAAATCTCAAATTCAAATATGTTTTATCTATGTTGTTTGTACTACTGAAGTGTTTTCTGGGAATATGTGCACTATTCAATGCAGTGCATTGATCCGATATCATTACATCTGTAAGCAAAACGACAAAGATATTTTAAGAGTTAAGAGTTCTCATGTTGTATACCTGTTATGCAAATACAGCGGTGGTAAAAACCGCTTGTCAAAATCTTTTTTTTACCGAGTTATGATCAAAAGAAAAAAAGGACTGAGGTGTACGGAAAAGTTTTGCCGCCACTGCATATGCAAAAGATAAAAACGCTCAGAAATGAAAATAATCAAAGAGATAATCCATTATAAATCGTCATTCATTGTTTTTTTTATATATTAAGATATTGCACATTCTAATTGATTATGATGACTATGGTTATTTGATACACATCCATCGAAGATTGTCCAGCCGCGTTTAGTTTATAAATGCTCAACAAGATAATCCATACATTTTGCTTCGTTTTGTTGAAGGTTATTGGTATTAAAAGTTTTAAAGTATTATCTGAAGCAATTTGAATCTGATTAAAAGAAATGTGAAATTTTACGAAAAATATTTGCTATGATTTCATTGTTCGAGCTACTTTGCATGTATAGGCAAGCATTATCTGTTCGATAACGAAAGTTCTTTTCATCATTCAGTTGTATAATAAATTATTTGAGCATGTTTAGTAACATTCAGCTTATGAATTTTGCCGAGTATAACCTTCATCCTTTGTACAGTTGGCATCAAGGGAAACAAGGTGACTTTTTTCTTTCTTAGCAACGTTCAGCATTGTACGCATCCCTCTGCACAACATCGCACAGCATCTCAGACTTCGGAAAGCATTTCAGGGGCTCTGGAAAGTTTCTGGAGCCGCTTTTTCCTCTTTGGATGGCATATGCGACATGTATATAGACGAATTTTTCGAATAAAAAAGTCAATTTCGAATGAATTTAAAAGATATTAAAACCATGCATTTGAAATTATCGATTATTCAACTTGTTACACTGACAATGTTTTCATGGTTTGAAAACTATTGACTTCGCTCAGTCTCGCGTCTTTTAGTAGTGATATTACCTACACATCTGACAATGTCGAGTGTCATTCTGATGATCTCTTAATATTGTGTAACATAGTAATAAACAAACTTCGCTAAAACTTTGGTTGTCTGCTTTCCGTTTCGCGTCTAAAGTATTGTATAAAATTTGATAAAAAAGTGGTTATCATAACTTTGGATTGTTAACGCCTCAACAGATCAGTCGAACTTAGATTAGACATAACATTCATTTTTTAGTTTTTTAACCATTTCGAACGGGAAAACGTCTTCAAGTGCTTGCTCACTTTTTCGATGAAATACATCTTTATAGGATCAGTTTCTTATACCAATCACAGATACAAAAGCATTAGAACTAACGAGCACATCTTCATCGCCTTGTAATTTCTTACTATTTAAATCTGATAAAATCTCATCCTAAATCAGTCTTGTAATTCGACAATAATACGCTCGTTAATACTAATGACTCGTCATCACCATCAGAACCTATCTTTAAACAGCTGTGTCTAATCAATAAAGTGAGTGAACACTTGGGGCATTGTTTCATAAGCTGTACTTAGTTGAATATCCGGTAAAAAGACACAATGTTCAAAATACTGATATCATCGCTGTTTGTTAGTCTATCGTACTGTATAGTAAAAGAAATGTCATTTGGTTTTTCCATAATTTCTCAAGCATCCGGCGTAGACTATAAGAATTTGTACAATTTTTGTTCTTTAACTATCCATGCCTTGACTTCCTCCTTCATCTTGGCGTTTAAACTGTTTAATGCACTTACTCTATATTTGATTAAATACAACAATTGTTCAATAGTTTAGTAAGCGAAATTATTTCCTCCATTTTTAATGTCTATTGTTGTACATATTGAAGAGAAGATCAATTTACTCTTTTTCTGAGAATGATGAATGCAATGGAACAACGAGAATATTCCGATTAAATTTCCTTTCTAGACAAAATTCTTTTGCGAAACAACTACGCATATAGAACAAAAAAAATGCAAATATTATGCGTACAATTCATATAATATTTATATTTATTCACGTAGAAGAAAACTATTATTTCTCAATATATCTTCGTGAAAGATCATTGTTATTATTTTTGTTGTGAAAAAAAAAAACAATTTGAAATATGAAAATCACTAAAATAATTGTATATTTAACCGTCGACAAATGAGATTTTTTAAGAAAAATGTCTGCAACCTAGATATTCATTGCTAAAAGTCTCTCTACTCTATTTAAATTTCAAAACAGAATAGCAGAGACTAATTTACTCCGACTATCTTTATTCTCCAGTAGATAAATGATAAAAGATTATTTTCATTTACAAGACCAGACATTTTCTCAATGTCACAGTGAACTTGATTTATGAATTGTTTTTATGACGAGATTAAAGTATCATAGAGATAGAATCTATGCACTTAAAACAACGGTATATTGTTCAAATATTTACACGTTCTGGTGTATTTTGATTATTAAATACTAGAAGGATAGGTGACGAACAAATTTGTTCAAGAGTGATTGACACTCTTCAAAAAGTGTTGATTTTTTGTCTAGAGTGGAAATCACGATTTATCTCCTGTGGAATATTATATTATTATAGTAGACTCTCATTTAGAAAAGATACAATAGTCGTTTGTTTGACTGTAAAACACAAGCACTCAACAGCGATTCTAATAAGAAATCTCACCACAACTGTATCAATTCAATTCAAAGAAGGTATCAATTTAAAGACTTTACTAGAAGCTATATGAACTCTAATTATCGTTGTTTTCATCCTATTCAATCTCAAAGCTAATAATTCAGCGTAGTTACCATTGTTCAATGTTTACCAGTTTAAAAAACAGTGCACAGATGTGATTCCCACTTTTTTAAAGTCGTTGGTAGTGAAAATAGCAAAAATGCATTTTTTATCAGACTTTAATTATATGTAGTTCTATTGAAATAAACACACTCGAATAGATAAGCTCATTCAACTTGAAAAATGAAAGAAATGTCTGTGTCTCTCTAATGATTATATATTGACCTTAACAGTAGAAAAAATAGATGCGATTTATTTTTAAAATATTCGCAATTTTTTAATTAATATTTTTATTCTCAGGTGATTGAAGATGACTAGTTTAGATTGCATGCATACCTGTTGAGAGTCAGAGATATCTTTTTTTAATCATCGCATATAGTGATGTAAGAATTTTCTTTTTTTTCAATTATTATCAAATTGTATCAGTAATACGTTTTGTACTGACAGAGTCAGGGACATCCGGCGCTTATTAGAAAAAAAGAGAAAAAAGCTAAAAGTGAATGTGGAATTAAAGTAGATGATTGAATTTGTATGTCACATCCTTCTTGAGTGTGCGTTGACCATTATTCAAGTGTTCATGAACGAAAATCTTTTCAAGTTAGACTTAAAGAATAGAAGTTTTTCTTGAATTACACAAAGGTAAGCAGAAACGAACATTAGTATACTTAAACTATTGCACATTATGCTGGTTAACGTTCCATTTGCAGTATAATGATATGAAAATGACATCCAGTACTATTCTTCATTTTTTATTGAGATGTCTCGGGAGATGCGGGGCAATCTTTGAGACAAAAGAGAGATGATAAAGGCATAATAGAGAAGAGGCTTGCTTTTGCCGAAACTGGCAATTTAAAGTGAGCGTGTGCCATATTTATGGTCATCTCACGATATATGCACTTGTCGTATTCAATTAAATGTCAATCTATCGATGATTCTCTTCTTTTAACCGAATACATATAGTGGCATATTGTGTTTTATTTTTGTTTAATTGTTGATGAAGAAAGCAAACGCACAGTTTATATTTTCAGATCGTTTTATTGTTCTTCTGATAGAGTAAGTTTCGATCAATGATAATTTCCCCAAGTAATTGAAGAGAATACCGTTTGTACTATTGTGTTATCATCCATTTTTAATTTTTTCTTCTTAAAAATGTGTTTGACCAACTGTGATAATAAGTTCACACATACGACACGAATAGAATATACTTAATTGTTTCTGACTGATTTAGAGATGATAACTATATACTCAAAAAATATTAAAATTTCACACACTCCGCCCTATAATATGTCCTTGAGGCTTCAATTTGTATAAGATCCGTAGTATACATATGTTTGAATTGAAAACATAAAAATATTCTCGCTTGCACTGCTTGACAGCATTGTTTGTTGACCCTACCGGGTTTTATTTTGTCGCATGCATGAATGAAAATGAATTATTAACTTTATTGAGCATATGGGTTGTTCTTTTTTAATCAGTATTCATGCAGCACTTTGCTCACTTCTTTTACAATTTCTTTTTTATACGAGCAGATCTGTTCTGTTGAACCCTATAAAGCCATATTTTCACGGTTTCTCGAGAAGTTTAAATAAGTCTCTAAGAATAAAGAAAGAATTTTCTTCTTTTTTTTTTTTTTACTGATAAAAGATACACTGTATTTTCATTGACCTGTCTCTAATGTGATCTCAGACAATAGCAACAACAAACTTTCACACAGTGAAATGTATTTTTTTCTGAATAATTTTGTGAGAAAATATATTTTATCTAATAATAATAATATCAACATGACGCCAACACCATAACGATTAGATATTCTTTTATTTGACCCAGTGAGACTAATTCAAGCAAAAAAGCTACTTATTTCTTTTCTTTGTTACGTCTGTCTTTTTTTGTTTAACATCACTTAACTTTAGAGAGAGAAAGAGAAATATTTTCAACATGTTAGTCTCGTCATGATAAAGAACGGATTGTTTTTGTTATTTATCATTATTACTGAGAATAGAAAAGAGAAACTATTATTATCATTATTATTATCATAAACAAATACCAGTACTAATGATAAATACTAAACAACAGACATTTTGGAAGAAGAACATTGAACAAAAAGAAAAAAAAAATGACTATACTCACTTACTCACTACTATTGAGAAGACTAAATCAATTCAGCATCGATTGACTTTGATAGTAATAAAGTGTCAAGAATTAAGTACTAGAAATATGAATTTACTGTTACAAATTTTCCTATTGATAGAGTAAATTCAAAAATTAAAGGATAATAAATATGTGCATCCATTTTTCTAAATCTTTTTTTCTTGTTTTTCATGTTTTCTTCACTATTCGTGCAACTTAATTTTTATCAAATCATATTCATCAAACCATTATCATTCTGTTGAGGTCGTTCATAGACACTATTTAATAGTTTATTTCACATTAATTTTTTTCTATAAGACTATTGAATAGTGTGTTTTAATCAAAGATCAAACTGAGAAGGCCTTTTGTTTTGGGTTTTTTTTTTCTTTCTCTTTTTTTCTTCTTCTTCGATCTATTTTGAATATCTATAGACCTAATCATATTTTGTCCTTCTTTCTTCCTTTTATTTGAGAAAAATTCAGATTTTCATTGTTTTTATGTTTCTTTATAGATAAAAGAACAAACAAGAATGAAACTAAAATATTTAACCTGATCTCATCGTATATATTGTGTTCTAATGAGAAAATGAATAGTATGTCACTAGATAGGATGTTGATGTTATCAAAGGCAGACACATCTGATTATAAAAAATGTCTGGAATGTTATAGAGTAAGTTAATTATAGTTTAATTAATTGTATCCCGTAAGTTATTTTTGTTTAAACAAGCTTCATTTTTCATAGACCCCACAGAAATAGAATAAAAATTTTATAATTGAATAACGAATAGGTCAGCCAATTATATCATAATAAGTTTTAGTGTATTACTGTCTCTTAATTCCAAAATTCTACTTGTTAATATTGATTAGGATACTTTGTCTTATGATTTTTATTATTCTATGGATTGAACTGGAAGTCTATTACTTTTCAAAGTAGAAATTTTTCCGTTTAAAAACATGAAAAACTTACGTCAATAAGAATGTTTTAATTCTCATATTTCTTGAAAGTTCTCTTTAAATTAATGATTGATCCAATATCAACTGTAGGATATAGAATCAGTACTAAACTTTAAAATAGAGTCTGCAAGGATAATTCCATAGAACTAAAATATAAAAATATTTTTCATTGAAAAGGATATGAGATACGAAATAAACATATCCTGTTAGACATCATTTCAAATGAGAATATGGAGATTTTCATGACTTACACTGATTACAAAAAAGTCACCACAGAAAAGTTACTTCAGTAGAAAAATAAAACTTTTAACAAAAAAACTATTCTATTTGGTATAGTTCAATAATGTTGAAATATACTATTTAAAAAAAAAAATCATTTAATCGTTTATTAATTGAGTTTTACGTTATTATCTAAATTAAATGATGCAAAGAGACAATATTTCTTTCGTTAATTTAATTTGATTTTTGTGTCTATGTAATTGGATATATAGTAAATGATCTATGTAATAGTTTCTCTCTATCTACCCCGGAGGGTGAATTTACAAATGAGAACATTTAATTAGACATAATATTCATCAATTTATACATATACATATATACAGTCAAGTGGGTGTAAAAGGCCACATAATCTTTTAAGTAATTTTCTTCTCTTTCTTTCTTTGATTGACTATGAACAGCTGAACGGTTTCTCATGTACGTGTCTTTTACTTGTTCCACCATATTAATCGCATTTGTCGTTTCGATGCAGGTAACTGATGATGTAACATAATTAGTTGAGCTCCAAATTGTCTCGCCTAACTTGTCCATACACACCAGTTATTTGAATCCTTCTCACCTGTTGGAACTTATAAGAAAACTTCTTTTTTTTTCTTAGGCGGATGTGGTCGATATTATGTAAAAAGATATATATATATAAAGAAAGAGAGAGAGAGAGAGAGAGAGAGAGAGATGAATAGATGTAAGCTTCTTTTTTTTATATACTTATCCTTTTTCATCATATGCATACGCATTTTAAATCTCACCTTCTCCATACACATTTGATATGTGATATTATTAAAATCAATGGATGTCTTTTATTTGATGCTTTTGGAAAAATAAATTGCTATTTTGATAAGACAAAGAAAGTTTGTTGTGGCCTAGCGAGTATACACACTTTATTATGAGATTTTTTCAATTTTCTTCGATCAATATCCGGATAATGCACTTCGATTTCTCTGTGTATGCAATTAAGCGCTTCAGTGAAATTTAGCTGATTATATATTAATGTAGGTATATCTACGTGTACCTTCTCATCTCTTGTTTTTACTAACATAAACATTCAGCTTTGTAACGCATATAAACTTGAAAAAAGGTAAACGTTTTTCATTTTGTCGAATTTTTGATTTCATTTATGATGTTAAAAAGGATTAAAATAAGAGATTTGTGTATCTCTAGCTTTTTTCTTCTTTTTATGCAAAAGAAACTTATCCATCAAAAATTAACAAAAAAATTTTGATCGAAAACCATTTTTTATATCCTCGTGGTGAAGTCAGGCATCTAAAAAGTATCGTCGAATGTTATTTTGACCTAGTTGAAGTCTAAGACAAGTCCAACAGGTTGGCATACAAAATGTCTATTCGAGATGCCCTGGATTGGCGTTTCCTGTATCGACGTGGGCCTAGCTCACCGCTCTGCAGCTCTCAAAAGCTATTTATTAGTTGTTTGAAAAATAATAGTTTATCAAAACATTGTTTAGCGGTCATGTGTTATTTCAGACTAGTTCAATGCCCTTTATATTTTCTCGCTTTCGTTCTCGATAATAATTCGCTCGAAAATATTTATGATATTCACCATATTATAAAAATTAGTTAACTATAACTTATGTATTTATTACATATACTTATCTTATAATTCAAGTTCATCTTGTTTTCTTTCTTTGTTTTCTTTTAAAATGCGTATTCACTAATGAATTCGATTGTTTTTTTCGCAGATTATTATCCTATTTGACATATGATATCTACAAACAAATAAAGACACAAAGCCCGATTCTAAATTTTTCTGTGTCAAGTTTGATTAGTACTCTTTTGTCTTTCGTGATCAAAATTGAAAGAAAAAAATTCAATTATGTAACAATACGTGCATGTATGTTGAATTTTTAAGTTTTTTTTTCAAGTATCTCTCGAACATAATTTGTTTGAACATGTTCGCTGTTCCATATAGTAAAAAGAACTCAAAATAGACTTTTTTTTTTTCTCTATAAAGGTATAGGAAGAAATCTTTGATAGATGGCTCTTCAAAACTTTAGACCGGAGAAACTAATAAGGTAGATACTAATAGGCAGAATTAATCATTTTAGTGAAATGGATCATATTTTTTAGTTTTATAACGGCGTATATAAGCCAAGATTTAATGAAGATAATGAGTAAGTTGTTATTTAATTTTTGTCAAACTGCATACAACTGAGGCATTATAGAGCATGTTTAGATGGGAGAAATGATAACATGGTAAGTCAGTCTTTACAATGTTTTCTTCGTTTTCATGGTACAGTATGAACATTTTATTGTTTATGTGAGAGAAAGATTGATGATGATGGACAGTGGAAACAGATGCTGCTGTATGGGGATCGTCAGTCAATCAAGAGACGGTACAATAACAACTACTAAAAACTCTCTTTTGTAAGTCTGATTCATCGAAATTTTAAGAATTAGTTCCGATTTGTCGTTACGTTAATTAATTTTCCTGATTCGTCGACATTTTAAAGTGTCAGTATCTCACTAACATCTTTCATCCCCCCTCTCTCCCAATGTTGTCGACAAGTCAGAAAAAAAATTAATGAGTCGATGAATCGGGACGATACCAGCAAATCTCCAGCAGAAAGAAGACTTGGAAAATATTTTTGTTGATGTTCGAATGTTCAGTAGAAGCGATTTGTAATAAGACAAGAACAACAAGAAGAGCAAATTACAAGTTATTTTCTCTTTTCTTTATTGTCATTTAATTCTATTTTTGAAAATGAATGGAAAAGATCGATATTTTACATATGTATATATATCTATGTAAGAGGATCAGCTATACACACGATAGAGTAGTATAACTTCGATTACTTTATGTAACTAATCACAATTATGACTCCTATTAGAAAACTGATCTGTCACTAATTGTAACAATCAAAAACTATATGTTAACTGGTTAATAATGAAAAATGTCAGTAGAGAAAATGAAGCTATGTTAATAAATGTACATGAAGAAAAAGGAGTCAAAGAACACGAGTGTAATTGATGGTCAATCTCGAATCACAACAAATGCATATAAGTCATTTTATTTTGTCTAAAATTTAATATAATAATCATTCGGAAAGACTTACAATTTCAATTGTGAGTCTATCTATTTTGCGTGTCTGACTATTTATATGATCATCATATCACAAGTAGACTAAAAGCAAAGATTCAGAATAACAATAGATCCGCTATTTTTGATTGACATCTTTTCCAATACTCTTCATGAAACACATGTTTGTCAAAATATAGAGAGAAACGTCACACTCTTACATAATAAAAAATCATGAATAATAATTAAAATGACTACATAAGTACTTCTACTCAAGTATTTTTTAACTATATATACATTTAATATCGACATAATACATTATTTGCGATTATATTTAGAAGAGCTTCAAAAGATTTTTAAAGTAGATGTTTGAAACTATTTTCTAAAGGTAGAATCTAGTTTTTCCATTCTGTAACATAATGTGGACGTAGTGCAGTTTAGTCTGGCTCATTGAAGCATGCATTCGATTAGACACAAATGAAAATTATAAATTATTAACAAATAACATAATATCTGTTAATATATATGTCTAAATAAGAGAGGAAAAACCAGTATTTATAATATGCCGAAGGTTTGTCTCTAAATAGCTTACTGCTACATTCATCATTGGTTGATTTTTCCTGTATGAACGTAATAGAGAGTTAAAAATATTATTAGAAAATAAAGACTCAATACTTTTTCTGTTCATTCTATACTAAAAGCTAATCAAACGTATAGATAGACCCGATGTGCACATACACACACACACATATATCCATATATATATATATGGATATCATCTTCTCATATGTGATAGTGGCCATTTTATAACCTAATAGCGATCGCTTATAACCACTGATAATATATATAACAGTAGTAGTGGTAATATGAAACGCAATCAAACTCAGATTATAACTTATTAGCTGTATACCTATCAGTAACTGGGCTAGATTCGATTGGCGATTAAGTAATTGTTCATATCACGGTTGTATTATATGATGACGAAACACTTTATTTCAATGACATCATCTGATCGGTAATGGATAAAAGGATTGGGAAAAATATTTCTCCAAATTTCTATCGTTTTAACTTATTATTAGAATCAGCATGAGGATAAAATAGATTTATAATAAATAATAAGTGACAGTCAGACTGGATACCGGAAAAACATTTGACTCGATGTTGAAGTAAGTGCCCGTAGGGAAAGAAAAAAAATGAGTAAATCTCAACTCTGTTAATTATGAAATGAAAATTATCAAAAAGTTCTGTTTGAAAATTTCTTTTCTATTATAATCTTTTGAATGATATTTAGAGATAGAATTCTTACAGTTCTACTTATTTTCTGTGCGTGTGTGTATGTTTTATGTTTTAAAGATAATAATAATTTGTTCTTTTCTATTCACTCAGGATATTACCTCTGTACATCTATCGTGATATTTTCACTTGTATATCCTGTACAAGATCATCAGATGTATCATCATCATCATCTCGCGGTATTGACGTGTGAACTTGACAATGTACATATCCGTTTTACTACACATAAAAGATAAACATCATGATGAATTGTACATTTATAAAATAAGAGTAATCATACATGCTGTGACAATAAATAGATCGTTAATGTATCGATTTGTTATTTTAAATTTATGTATCAAATTTTCAAAAAAGAAAAGGAAGAAGTTCACAAGACAGAACATTGTGAAAATGCTAATGTTCAACGACAATGAACTATCAATCTAAGAATTGTGTTAGTATAAAACATCCAAATAGTCCAAAATTTTACATCAGGGACTATAATTCTTAATGGAAATTCCTCATTTCTCACCCGAATAGAATAATATAATTGCAGCAAGTTGGTATTCTCTATTTGTTTATTTGCGTTATGTCATCATCATCGCCTATTTATTCATATACTTGTTACATTTAATTTGAGCTCTATTAATTGGTCACTTTCCATAACCTTCACATTTAATAGATCTGAGCATGTGTGATGATCCAAAACGACCTTTTTAGGGAAAAGAAAGCGAAATATACAAAAATAGAATTCCTTTTCTTTCTTCTTCTTTTTTCTTCTGCAAATATTCTCTTTGTTAGATCAAGTTTTTTTGTTTCTTCGTATATGCGTTGATTGCATATATAATGAACTGTTCATTAGGTAATAATGAACAACAAACATGCACCTTGTTGATCGAATAGAAAAAAAGAAAAGACAAGGATATGTATGCATTTATTAAACTTCATTGTATATATTTTTTTGTTTAATGAGATCTTGAACATATGAAGGATTTAAAAAACAAGGAGAGAACCGTTGTAAGTGTTGATAAAATTTAAACTTAATTCTGATAGTGATTCTATTGAGTTGACACTATGATAACTGACAATAAATGTATTTATAACCATTGAAGGTTGATAACTCACCCTTTTTACGTCGACGCTATATCATATTCTGTCAATACATGGAAGATCATTAGTTATCACTATATACTTGTCATATTCAAGGTAATTATGTCAAATACTATATATCCATCACACCTCTTATGTCTACACTCGGTAGTGGTGATGGTGGTACTGTCATTAATATAAATATTGAGTTCTACAGCATTAAACTATCAGAAACAAACACAAACATCAGGAGAATGATAACACTATAAATATTCATATTAAATGATGCTCAATCCGTTAAGGCGTTAGATCAATGTTTCCACTTGTTTTGACTATCATTCATCATCGCCACAGTTTTGATTATTTCCACAGTGTTAGTTACTAGAAACGTGCTGGAATATGTTGTAAGCCTTCTTTATTGAAAAGAATAACACTTTATTTGTCGTTCGTTTTTCTTTCTAATTAGATATACTGGTATACTAACGACGACACATTCGGCATTGATAAAGTTAGAATTAATTAAGAGATGAACGAACGTTAAAAGCATCGCCCAAACTAACGAGAAAAGAAGGAAAAATAATTGCACTGATTAAATTTCATCTAAAGTTTTCTGTTGTATAAAAAATTTGTACCCGTACTGTATCACTGATCATTTTGATTGTAGCTGCAATAGTGACCACACGTTTTTAAATAGTAGTGAACCATCAGGAGATTCGTGTATGGAAAACAAAGCTTTGTGAAAGGAAAGACTCAGTCTATCAAATAATCTAGACTCTTTCTGAGAATCTCAAATGTGTTAGAATAGAATTTATTAGAGTTTATTCTGATTTAACATCTCGGAACGATGGAACATAATAAGTTGCGTAAAAGTAGTGTTGGCTTTAAATAGACAAAGACTCTTAGACATCCAATGAGTATAAACGTATATTCTGCTTCCGGTGTATCTGTATCCACAATAGACATGATGATGTTCTTCTATGTTTAAAGAAAGAGTAGATCTGGTTAATGTCTTAGTTAATTAGAATGAATATTCCTTGAAATAAAGATATCATAGTACATACACAAAAGAAAACTAAACATTTCTTCCTCTTTTTTAACAAATAAATCCGATATTATTATAACAGACGTACTCATCATTGCTGATATCATTTTTCTCTTTCTCCCGAACGGAGAGAGAAAGAGAGTAGTTCATCACTACTTGTGTGTGTGTGACTTACGCGATGACAAGAACATCCATAGATGAAGTCAGAAAAGTGTGTATTTATGTATTTATGTTAGTTCACAATGAGATTTGTGACTTAAAACGTGTACAAAAGTAAAGATATGGTTCATGTTAATATATACACCAGATTTCTTTTCTTAAGCATTTGGTATGTCGAGAGAAAGAGGGAAATGTGTATTTGAGTTAGTCATTCCATTTAAATATCTAAACAATATTAATTTGTCCGTATGGACTCAGAATTCTAAGTCCAGTCCGAGTCAATGAAAAAGAGTTTTATCAGTCCATGGACTCTAAAAAAGTAGTTCGTTCCAGACCACAATACAAACACAACATGTTTTTTACTGATTATTCCTCAATTCAAATGAATCCAAAACTTTTTTCGAGTCCAGACCAGCCCATAGTCTTAGAAGTTTGAGTCCAGTTCAGCCCGAGTCCATGAGCTCATTAGTTCAGGTGATTTGGACTAGATTATGAACTCAGTCCAGTCCATACAGGGCTCTGGTACATAGACTTGTTTGCTTTCGGAAAAAATGATTATAGTATCTTTATCTCAAATAACATATCTTCATCTCGTTTAGTGATCATATTTTTAAAATTTAAAATCGTTATTCCAGTTAAGTTATGTCTTAAAAGTTCCTGATATCAGCGGGCTCTATTTATATTTTTTCCATATGATGAATTCTTGGATTTTCTTATAAATTCGAAACTAAATGTAATACAGATTTGCGGTTTTCGTCATTATATAGCGAAAACTTTGGGCTACGAACGAAATGAGAGAGTCAATTATACTAAGAAAGAAAACTAACATTTTAGACTAGCATAACTCGTCGTGTGATAATGTGTAAAAAGATGAGAAAGATAAATTTCTCTGTAACAACTATGAAGAAGTTCTCTAATAACAATTTCTTTAAAATCTGTCAGAACTCGACTCAGAAACATGTCTATACATAAAACCCTAATTCACAAAATTATATATGTATCAGTCATTATAAATGGCATAACTTTGATCTGTGTCTAAACTTGTCAGTGCAATAAGACACTTGAGCTTTTTCTTCTACACTTAATATGAGATTATGTTCGAGGATATTTTTTTCTTCTTTGTGAGAGTTATTTATTGTCAGAAAGGAGTTCTATTTTTAGAGTTATATGTACAAATGTTTTCTCTCCTTCATTTTTGAAACGATGATTATGATCATAATAATGATGAACAAATACATAAAGAAAATATGTGGTAAAAGTGACATTTTTTTTTGAAAAAAATAGAATGGAACTAGATAGAAAAGTCAAAACGAAGAGAGAAAGAGAGAAAGGAAGAAAAAAGAAGAAAAAATTTTTTTTTCGTTCGATTAAGCAAGGAGAGAGAGAGAGAGAGAGAGAGATAGCGATAGAGAGAGACATACACAGTCTCAAGAGTATTGACTAAATGATCAATAATACCATAACATTTACCGGTACTGTGGTTCTTTTTCTTTTTACTTGAGTAAGTATGGACAATTGGACTTAAGACAGAAATGCTTTAGCTTGAATAATAATTCCTATTTCTTTTTTTAGAATAATGATTTGTCGATGAGAACTTATATTTAGTATTAATTGTTATCGATTTAATTTATAGTCGTATGTATTAATTAATTAAATCATACTTTTATTCGAATAATTATACAAAAATGATTCACCTTATTGAACAGCCACAATTTCTTCAAGAACCACAATCGTCTTTTATATTCGAAAATCGTCCGATTACATTAACGTGTAAAGCAATTCGTTCAAGACAAATATTTTTTCATTGTGACAACAAATGGGTACCGGAACATGAACATACAAAATCAACAGAACAAAATGTAAGAATAATTTTGCCCTTTTCCTAGAGATAATAAAGTAAACAAAACGAAAAGTTTATCATCCGATTGAGAGTTTCATTTATTATTATGACTACTTATATTAACTACAATGACGATTTCTGACTATAGATTCAATGAGAAACTTGCAATACATATTCAACTCAACTGTAGATAGATCTAGAGCATTATCGTTCACTCTTAGATCTTAGAAATTAGGAAAAAAAAGCTTTCTACAGCAGTAATGCGCATTGGATGAGAAAGTTTGAAATCGTCTGGGCACTCTCAACATACGAATTAGCAAAAATAGATGAAAATATGCAAAACATAATGTGAAAAGAGTAGCTCAAAATTTTCCCCTATTAAATAGAGAAATCTAGAGAAAAAATATTATCTCTTAAATATCAAAAACATTAGCTTGAAGAACGGAGTATATTTTATTTATTTCTGAATACTTTTAATCAACATTCTGTTCATCTTTAACAATTAATGATAATTTCTACAATACATTATTGTCAAATAGTCAAAATATTTTTTTTTATTGACGATAATTTTTGACGGTACTATTAGAGTGCTAAAGTTCGTTGCGAATTTTTATCATTAATTCATCTTTTTGTTTAAAAGTCAAGAACAGGTGGTTTATGTAGTATCATGTGACTAAGCGTGAGTATATTTTGTCTAAAGTATCAATTATTCATTTGTGAGACCTTGAGTCATGCTAGACCAGCACTTTATGTTCAAGAGAATGAAGAAAAAGAGTTTCAAAAAAGAATTGTTGGTATGAACGACTAACCGTTCTATTTTTTTTCTCCTATTCAAATGAGAAAAAAAAAAATTTCATTGTTTTAACCTTTTCTTTTGATATTCAAAGAAAATTTCTTAAAATTTATTTTTTTTTCATTAAATTACATCTGCAGAAATAGAAGAGAAAATGCCATGTAGAGGACATGTTAAATGAAGAAGAAAATGTGCTGTAATTGATCATCACTCTTTTAGAAAGAATGTGTCATTAGAATAATCGTGGCTGGAAGCACATGATTGTATAAGAAAAAGAGTAGAAAATAATATGAAAAGGTAGTGGAAAATAATTATTATAAATGAGGAGTCAAATTTGTCTTATTGCATGTTGAACAGCTCGGTCATTATTATTTAATTTGAAATTTAAAATATAATAGTCATATTAATAGTTGTCTCATAGAAAAAGAAATGAGATCAGTATTAGAAAAGATTAGAATTAAATGAGATGAAATATTTGATGTGTTAAATGTTTCTTGAAATAACAGAGTAGATTTAAAAAAAGCGAATAAAAAAATTTTTGTATTCTCGAGAGAATTGGTCTCGAAGAAAGATTCAATTTAACTATTGTGTTTCTGTTCTATTTCTAGGATAAAGGTACAGTTATTATAACATCAATTAATATTACTAGTTATCCGTCAGAATCTCATATTGGTCCTGATGGATTTAAATGTTGGTGTCAAGCATGGTCAGCCACAGGTGGTACAGCGAAAAGTCGTCCAGCTACAATTGAGATTGCTTGTACGTATTTTTATTATTCATATTTTATTTAAGTTTAACATATAAAAAAATTTCTTTAATAAATATTTTATATCCCCTGTAGTTTATTGTACACATGTACATATATTTTCAACAATAAGTAGAAAAAGAAGAAGAAAAAGAAAAGTAACTAGTCATTTAAAATCAACATCAAACAGCAGCGAAGAGGAAATAAAAGTTTAATAATAGATCCCTATAATATATAAGTGTAAAGTCATCAACAAAGTTTATTGATGTAGATAGTAGAATAGACCCGCTATCAAATGAACGATATTCGGTTAATGAAGCATTCAAATATCCTTTTAAGCCTATTGTAGTAAATGTATCCATAGTTTCAGCAGATGAATGCCGATCATATTGTCTAGTCATATATTGTGATATGAGATCTTATTCAATCTTCTATAAACATATATCATATACGTTTATCTAATTAGAAAATATTACAAAGGCGTTTGATTTTTAAGTATTTTAGCTTTAAAAATAAGTGTCTTCAAAATAGAACAAAATTATATTGTCTATATGGTATTGTAAACAGTCACACACATACGATGATTCGTCTCAAACTGTAATAAAACGATTTATTTTTTTGTATATTATTGGCAAATAACTTTACACATTCAATTTGCTCCGGTTTTATTCTACAATTGACATTATCGATTTCGTTTAATATTAACAGAGAGAGAGAAAGAGAGGAGCAGAGGGAGAAAATGAGGTTAAGTGTTCTATTTAAGCAGTAATAGACAAACGATAACGACGACGACGATCTGTAATTTGATCAAAACTATGTGTAGTTAGTATAGAAATTCTAAACGATTTTTATTGAAGGTCACATTCGGTGTTGTTGACAAGCTGATAAAGTATTTTTAAATTTATCAGGTGTTTTTATATTAAGATGAATAAAAAGATAGCAGTTGATAATCGCCTACATCTTCTTTTTTTAATAAGATGTTAAGTAAATGACTCTAGTCTTCTATTTTATAATATTGTGCTATAAATTCGAATTTATTCTAAGATTTTTTAAAAGAGCGTGTGTAATGTCGGATACTGTTAGATTGCAATATAAATATAAATTTCTTTTCAATGATTATCGACAATTCAATGGTAAAATCTAACCTCATATTCTGTTTAGTAGTATTCTTTTTCTCTGTTTTTTTAAACGAATGCATATGTAACAAAAATGAAGTTTAAAAATGAAACATTTTGAATGAATGTATTTGAAACAAATTGAGTACATATGCCTTTCAGTGACATTTGTTCAGTATATTGGGCAAACACATTTTAGCAAAAAAAAAGAATGAATAAAAAATAGTGAACATTTGCCCTAATGAGAAATGTCTGTTGTTTTTTTGAAACAGAGAATGTGTATAGTGATTCTTTTAACCTTGAGATGTAATCAAGATTCAAATGTGTTGGATATATACACTTTATTTAGAGTTCAAATTTTTGCCTTGAAAATTTCTCTTCTATTTTGAATATTTTTCTTTTTCTTGTTTTTTTTTTTTTTTACATACTATCTCTAATTAAGGCTGCTGTCGTCAATTTTATTAATAGTTTTCCAAACAGAAGAATGTATATCAAAATATTTGAATGAGGCTTTACTTACAACATTCGATTTGCTTTATCTTTCTCCATATATCATTCATTGACAGTTTATGAGCTCATCAAATATGTATCCATATATTGTTTGACTACGGGTGCTAAACGTCATCGGAAGCCTGATGTCTATGTATTACCACTTGATCTTCCTCTTTATTAACATAGTCAATGTCAAAAAGTTAAAAAAAAATTTTTCACACTGGAACTAATCATTACTGAGTATGAACATAACAATGTCCATTATTTTTATTAGACATTTATCTACACAAAGAATAGTTAAAAAGCCGCTATAAAATTAGTCAATATTAATCATTTGATTTTTCTGATTATATATGAGAAAAAAAACATACTGACATAGAAAAAAAACAACAAAAGAATTAATCCAAGCCGCATTTTGTTCAAACATTTTTATTTTCTCAAACAATTTGACATGTTCAGGTGACAAAACAAGAAAAAAAATCTTGTTTTTCATTTGGACATCAATTTTTGATAGTGAATGATAAACAAAAAAAAAAATCGCCTATTAGACATGGGAGAAAAATGCCATTTACCTCAATGGACAGTGTGAATTATTAATAATGGATAAAAATAACATTTGAATACTAAGTACGTGTTTGTCAAATAGAATACAGTCAAAAATGATTAATTATCCTATTCGGCGTGCCAGAAGATATAAATTTTTTTTTTGAAATTATTGTGGGGAAAATCGTCTAAGATAATAAACAGAACGTTCGTTTTTTCAGATTACTATCTGTCTTGAAAACGAAATGTTAGTTCATGTACTCAAACGATATTTATTCTTGCTTCATATTTTTTTAGATCTTGATCCAAATTTCGATTGGGAACCATTGAGAACGGACGCTGTTTTGGGTAAAAGCACTGAATTACGCTGTCGACCACCGATCGGTAATCCTTATCCTAAAGTAAGTTGAATACAACTAAAGATATGATTATGTGTATGTCAAACAAAAACAAAGACTTTATGATAGTTAATCTATTTTTTATTGTCTATCCCTTTCTTGAAGCAATTTGATCTCTTAGATATAATAATAATAATAATAATAATAATAATATCTTGCTACTTCTATAGGCAGTGATGTAATACTAATGACAAGTAAAGGCTATTGAATAATGTTTGGGTAAAGATCAGTTGACTCTAAGTAAACATTTCTAAGACATGTGTGTAGATTAATAGGACATAGTGAGACCAATTTCAACTTTATGATGATTAACTATTGAATTATGGGATTTAGCAATTAAAAGCAAACATTTGATCATAATCAGATACATCTGTGAGAAACACTTTGTACAGTTGGTAATATACACAGAGGATAGAGATACTAGCCAAGATATATTAAACATAAAAATTCGTTCGGCAACGTATAATAACACATTCGTTCTTTAAATATATACGTTTTTTCTTTTCTTTTCATACGTCTGTTTTATTTGAATAATGTCTATAATTTTAACTATTTCCGTACTTGTATGTGAAGTGTTACAAAAACAAATTATTGTGAGACAATTGATCGTCAACAGAAAATGAGAATATACATTGTGTCCGGATTTTAATCATGACATGCCTTGCGGCCCTTTTTATTGCATGTGTACGCAAAAATATTTAACCTATTATAGTAGTAGTTGTAGGTAAATATTGAACAACCATGATCTATCTTAATTATAGTAATTATCTCCTGATCAAGTACAATTTAATTCACTACGTGTGTGTGTGTGTGTGTGTGTATGTGTCTACCTTTCGTTTTATCACATTTAACACCTAATACTAATTATTCAAGTGTAAAATAGAGGTGTCTACGTTTGACGCCGCATAAACTGATTTAACAGATTGATAGGAAACACATAAACGATGGAAAAGCACATACGGATATTTTTATAAACTTTTGATTGATTGGTTAATCTAATTCTCTCGTTCTTCACACTTTAAAACTGATTATGGCATTTGAACATAATAATATGTCTAAGTATAACTTGTTTCACAACGGTAATATCATCATCATACACAAGTTACGGCGTTTCTCTATTGTGTTTTGACACACATACTCACAAAAGAGATCGTTGATATACAATAGAGAAGAATGGGATAGCATCAATGGATATGTGCCCTTCAGTTTCTTCTTGTATTATTCTTTTAACAGGTACAAACAACTAGAAGGATTAAGTAATCGTAATAAAAACATGATCAGTTTACAATTTTTAAACAATGTCGCCCACAAATAAATTTTAGTGCATAGTTCCACATTTTTTACTCATTTTATGAACGATCACGTACATTTTCAGTCAGAGTGTAGGTTGACTCCGGGTTAGAAACACTTTTGCATAATAATTCAAGTAAAACACTGCGTATTTTAGGATCTTTTGATGATTCGTCTGTTGTCTGACTAATTAAATCTTTTAAAGCAAACTGTTTAATTTTCAAATAGTGCTACTTATAATGTAATTAGGAATGCAATGTATGACTGAAGTGAGATTACACATCTATGGATTCCTTTTTAAGGTAAGCTGGTTGAAGGATGGCCAATCTGTCGAAATCAATCGCAGTGGCCGTTTTATTCTCTCAGGCGAAAATTCTTTATTAATTGGACAAGTGAAACAATCTGATTCCGGAAACTATACATGCGTAGCTGAAAATATAGCTGGAAAATATTCTAGTGAGCCAGCCGAATTAATAATACATGGTAGGAAATCAAGTTTACACATGTAACCTATTAAAGTACTATGTCTGTGTATTGTCTGCAGATGATCTTGGCTGGTCGGATTGGCTACCATTTTCAGAATGTAAAGGCATTCCTTGCGGAAGTGGACGACAGCGACGCATCCGAACATGTTTGAATCCACCAACAATCACAAATCGTCCAAGTTGTGACGGTGATCAAATACAGGAGCGAGAATGTCTAGTGGCATGCCCAAGTTCATCATCTCAATTACCGGAACAAGCCGTTCATCAAGGCATTGTTAAAACTGGTAAATCTCCTTCTTATCTAGACAAAATATCCAACTAATCTGTTGTTGTCTTTCAGATGAAGAATTTTCTGATTGGTTCTCATGGTCTGAATGTAAAGGTAATGCGTGTAATATGGGACATCAACAACGAATTCGAGTCTGTCTTAAACTGAACACAAAAGCCTGTGATGGAGAACGAGTTCAAGAACGAGAATGTTTCGTACCATGTTCAACAAATTCATCTGATCAAATTTTGTCTGCAAGACAACAACGTCCGATCAACAGTAAGCAAATCAACAATTTAGAAGATGAATAGCAGTACATGAACAAATTTCTTTTATTTAGCTCAATCCTTACTATCTCGCTCCTCGTCAAATTGGACTGCATGGTCATTATGTAACAGTGATTGTCAAATGATTCGAACACGTCAATGTTCTAATCAACAATGTGTAAATAGTTTAGAAACAAAACCTTGTAAAGGAAATCTATGTCCAAGTAAGCTATATGATTACGTCAGTTAATTGTTGATTGATCACAAGAGTAGTAAATGGAAATTGAATTTTTATGTCCAAAATCCTGTTAAACGGCGTCACATTATTTCCTGTTTCTATAAATTTTAGATAAGGAACAATTATCATCTGCATAATTGTTTAAAGAGCAATAATGATTGAGTGTCTCATATGTTAATATGTCGTCTTTCTTTTTGAAGAAGAAGAAGAATGAGAAAGAGAGAGAGAGAAAGTAAAGGCGAGCTTTTTTAACACGTAGTGTCTATGTAATTTAAAATAGTCTCAAAAAAGTCAAGCATAAAATAGGACTTGGTGCCGCTCAAATCTAATGCTGAATAAACTCACGATTATTGTCCATTTAACCAAAAAAGTCTAAAATTAACTTTTTGACATAGAAATGTTTTCCGTACAGGTATTCCAATATTATCATCGAAAGCCTTGAACATTATTTTATATTCATCAGCCGGTGTTGGATGTGTGATATTGTTGATACTTGTTCTACTATTATTCATTTGTTTACGACGTCGGCAAAAAACTAAAAAGGGTATGTTATCATGAACATTCGCTAAGCATTTGCATAGACAAACGAAGAATGAAGTACAAAATATTTAAGTGTATTATCTCATAGTCAATGTAATGTCATAGAGTTCATTAGTTCATGTCATAGTTTCATTTTACGAAAAAGTCATTTTCTCCAGTCTACGTAAATCTTACAGAAGTAGGTTATGAGAATAAACCATAGATCTTAATAACAATAGCACTCTAATTCATGTTGTGATGACTGGGCTCGAGCCACCAGAGGCAAGAAGAAATCCACCCCATATTGGTTGCTTTATTTTGGACTGTTTATGCAAACGTAATTTTTCCTTTTTTATGATGAAACTTGTTAGACAGACTATTATTTTACAACAACAGCTTTCTTTTCAATGACGATATGAACTTGAGAGTTAAAGTGAAATATGCACTGTAATTTCATTGGTTTTTCTCATTATCAGTTACAAAGTTATCGTGAGGAGGTGCATCACCAAAAGCTAATTATCAACCGAAACTTCATTCATATCTACGAAAATAGGGAACCTCGACTGGAAGTGATATTTGCCAATTTGGTCATCTATTTCGTATTTCTTGTAGCCCTCCCCGATTGTATAACTAGTAAAACAACAAATGATCAAGTAACTCGTGATGAGTATCCATTTTATTATTCAATTCAGCAAGACACCACATCTACACGCTCATGTGCATCACAAAACGCTTCACTAACTCATTCGGAATCAATTGAAAAAGAAAAATTATTGTTAAATTTAAATGAATCATCATCGTCACCAGGCAGCAATTTACATCATCAACTCTATGCACATCATAAACAACACCAACAACAACATTTACTAAATCAAAATAACAATAATAACACGATAAATACTAGTACAAGCGTAACAGCAAATGGGTCGAGTATCATATCAGGTGGTGGACCATTTCATCTACTGAACTATTGTGGATTTCAACCAAAATTTCATCAACGAAGTATCCAGAATAACGACTATTCTCATACATCTACCGATACAACTTCTCGATCAACACCAAGTTCAATATTAAATTCAGTTTATGAAAAAATTTTACAGTCGTTACCACAACATACTGATTTAAGATATTTTGCTGTGTCCGTGTTAAATAGTAAAGGATGTAAAGTTCAAATAGCGAATACAGGCGTTTGTTTGGTAATACCGGAACAAGCGGTATTAGACGATGAAGAATATCTCATATTTATTGCCATATTGACTGATGATATGCAAATGCCTCAACTCAGTGGTTAGTACTGGTAACATTTAAATGAATAGAATATTGACTCTATGAATTTTATTGCAGAAGGTGAATCACGTTTATCACCAGTTGTTTTAATTGGACCATCTGAGATCACACTGTTGAAACCAGCTGTTTTGTCATTTGAACATACAGCACTGTTAGACGATAATACGTGGCAATTAAGTTTGATGAGTGGGGAGTTTAACGATACGACAAACATTTTGTGGAGGGTATGTATCTAGTTGAAAAAAAGTATGAACGAAAAGCTATTACTGGCACCTTTTTCCTGTTTTCTTTAAAGAGATTATTAATTTTTGGACAAGAAAGTATATCCTCTCCAGTTTATCTCCACATGGACGCACATCAATGTTACATACTAGTGAGAATTTGTCTCATACTATACCCATCAGAGAATTTTCATCTTCTGTTCACATTTCAGTTAGAATCTATGGGTGCTTATACTCTGGTCGGTGAGTCGTTACCTAACAAACATGCCTCAAAATACATCCAAATGGTAACATTCTACAATCGTTCATTGAACGACATTCAACAAGTCATATCAACATTAAGATTAAGATTTATTGATAATACATCAGATGCTTTGGAGGTATGTGCTGAAATATATCCTTATCAATTTTGTTTACATTCTACTCTCTCATTTATAGCGTTGTTTATCGGAAGAAACATCCATGCAAAGTTTTCTATGTGAGCAACCAAAACTTTTTCTACTACAAGACAGTTTTGATCAAATATGTGTTAATGTCGATATGGAATTGTCAATTTCATCTCGAATTAATATGGGCTATAAAGAAATACCCTTAGAAATGTTTTGGTCTAATCATATTGATCGTGCATGCTTCATATTTGTTATACCCGGTATTCACCCTCCTAACATTGAACATATAGCAATACATATCGATATTTACCAACCTCATATACTGCCCAACGCCCTACACACGAGAATTTGTATTAATACTATGAATGTAAGTAACACAAGTCTATAAGAAGAAAAAGATCAAGAATTATATAATATTCTTTCAGCTCCATCAGAATTCACCATTAGAAAAATATAACACGTCAACGGTAAGAAGCCATTATCTCAAACAAACTCAAACATCGACTGACGGAGTATTCAGGTAAGTTAGAGAGAAACAAGTAACATACGATTATGACTGAGTTTACACTTAGATTACCACAAACCATGCGACAAAAGTTATGTGAGGTACTTGATCCACCAAATTTGCATGGAAATGATTGGAGGATGTTTGCTCAACGTCTCCATGTCGATCAGTAGGTTATAAAGTAATTTATTGGTCTACCACTATGTCATTGGTATATTTGTTCTAGTTATTTACACTATTTTGCTACCAAAGTCAGTCCTACTGAACATCTGCTGACGTTGTGGGAAGCTCGTCACAGTCAAGATCCACTAACAGACATAATTAATTTATTAAATCAAATGGGTCGATCAGATGCAGCTAAAATCATTATAAGTGGAATGAATATTGGCAACTAACTATGATTCTCTTATTTTTGTATTATCATGTGGCTCGTTCTTATTGCGTCAGTATTTGTGTTCGTTCAGATAAATTGTACGGTCAAACAAAATAATACTTTTGTGTTTTCAGTTAACGTTATCGTGTTAACCGTTCTAACTTTTAGCGTATGGCGTTTCTCAATTTTGCATTTTTTTATGTTTATTTCTTGTATTTTTATTTCTCAGAAAAAAAATGGTGAATTAAGAAGTTGCAGCACATATTTTGCTTTTTCTGCAAAATCCGGTCTGAATGGATATGTTCCTACTCAATAATCTAAACTATCTAACATAAGCTATGAAACTCCATCGCAGAAATAACAGGACTACCGCTTAACCTCCACATCGTAATGTTTCATTATCTAAAAAGAATTCAATATAGAAAAAATTAGCAAAATCTACAGAACGAACTTTCATTTTTCTGAAGCTTATAACGAATAAATCTACAATAAGAGCTGATCATTGCATAGTTACGTGATAAACTTTAGTGCTGATGATCATTGACTGAAATGTAACTCCGTCGGTTTCCTCTTTAAAAAGACCTTCCAAGTAGCGTATTCTGCAAAAGTCAATCTGCAAAACATTTCATAAACGAAACCCAACCTAAATCATTTCTAATTTCATTGTGAGATTTCGCCTGACCTGCACTCATCACATCTAACAAAAATAGCTTCAGCCACTTTTTAATTTATTCTCAATAAACGAATAGATGATCAAGCAATAATTATATATTCTGTTAGCGCTTGTAGTCCTCAAATCGCCCTGCTTTCGCAATGTAGATTTGAAATTATTTTCTAAAAATAAGATACTCTACCTATCACATTCATAGGGATTAAACCAGTCCTGAAATGGCACCACATACATACGAAGTCCGATACTTTCTGTAGTCGAAAACTGTTAACAACGATCTATCCATTCATATACTATATGTGTAAAAAGATACTAAACTTCAATTGAAAATGTTATGCATAATTTGCTTATCTTAATGCTATTGAGTGTTGGCGTCTATAGGCAGCAATATCATCCGGATTCTGAAAACCGCATACAAGACTTGATTGAAGGAGCATGGAATGTAATCCATGGGAATGTGACAGGAGTGTCAACTGTCGAGCTTTTAAACCAAATCTCTTCTAAACAAAACTCAGCACAAATACTGCAATACTTTCAGAGGCAAACGGTTCAGTTTGAACGTCAATAATTAGTCATACTGGTAACCATACCATATCACTTTAGAATTTGTTATATAAATGCCGCACTAGCATGCAAAGTTAGGAAACGAATCCATCGTTCGCATACACTTGTTCTTCACTGCGGCTAGAGAATCGTATTCGATTCTTTTTTTTTCTTTTTCTGAGAGCATCGTTTACCGCTTTCTGATTTATTTGCGTCTATAACAAAATATCATGGAAAAATGTTCACATGGGTTGTACTAAACCCCCCCCCCATAATAGAAGCCTCCGGGGCTTCTAAACTGTCCGAGTGTTCAAAATTTTTAGGGGGGGCTTGTATTATGAAGGGGCTACTATTACGACTTT
>CAJNOQ010001817.1:0-28266 GCA_905250885.1 Didymodactylos carnosus | reverse complement strand
AGTTGGAAAAGGGACTTTTAACTAGATGCGTCTGCAGGTGCATCTAGTAATAGTTAAATCGATCGATTATCGGGCGATAAATCGATAGTTGCAACTAGAAAAAATCTAATAATCGCCCATACTAGATTTCCACTGTCGTTACACACTAGTTGCAATCGAGTAAAAATCTAATAATCTGGATGAATCGGGCGATATTAGATTTTTTTTTGACGCTTGGGCATACACATCATCTTTTATTTGACGATGGAAAATATATCAGTAAAAGTATAGATTCATTAGCAAAAAACACTGATTATTCAAAAGAAATGCAAAGATCGGACTTTGTTACTTATGCATGTGAAACAGAAAAAAATTGCAAGTGTTCACCACGGTTTTTTGTATGTGTTGTAGAGAAAATTATTTTTCTTCTAATTGAAGGTTCTGCTGTAACGATAGTTATTGAAGGTCGTGTAAATTCTTGCTGGGCCATATCAAATGAAATAAACAACAATCTACCCGTAGTTGTTATCAAAGTAACAAAATAGATTATTCTTGTACTTATATGTAATAGCAGGTAATTTTGTTTATAGGGCAGTGGTAAAATGTCAGACGTAATTGCAAGTTTAGTTGAAATGACATCCGGTGATCGCCAAAAACCGCCTGAGTATTGTTTATGAATTGATACGCGACATTGTTTTCATAGCTAGTTTGTCAATTTTCAGAGAACCAACAACTGCACAAATTGAACACACCCTTGATCTTATGTTTCCAAGAAGATTTGGGAATATAAAGAATTTTAAAGCTACAGTACAAGAAATTGAGCAAATTATGAAAAGAGACAAACGTAAATTTCTCCATGTCTTTAGTTTGGATCAAAAGGATGCAAATTTAACTCAAACCATTCTCAATGCTGTACTTCAAGGTCTGTTTAAATCAGTTATATTAAGGGTGGTTCTACACAATTCTGTCCACTTTATAAAGCCCTCATAGACGCAAAGATTTCAATATGGACCATACTGAAGAAAATACTCTTTCTCTGAGAGAAGTCAAAAGAACCGGAAAATCTACGACTTCTCTGAGAACTCAGCCTATGGTAAGTTAAGATAAAGTAGAGACGTGAAGGTAGCATAAGCAGAGATGTCAGAATATCAGTACGTAGTGTATTCTCAAAAAGAGGCTATTCGCTGGGCTTGGTGTATTCTCACTGATAATACACGAGAATACGCAAATATAGTGTCTCGATTGGGGCGGGGGGGAGGGCACATGGGAGTGAGCTACTATGCGACATTTCATGGACGAGAATAGAGCCGAAGTTGTACGTGCAAAATTCTTATACTTGGGTATTGCCAGTGAAAATACACTAAGCCCAGGAAGTTCAAAAAAAACAGTCATTTTTTGAGAATACGCTGCGTGCTGATATTGTCACACCACTCAGCATAAGGTAAGGTAGCGTCGCGAACCTTTTTGGGCAACGTATGCTCTTTTCTGACGCAACAGAAACTTTGTAACAAAGTCTTTATGGCATCGGATGCAGCATGTTTTGAAGTGTATTGTTCACCAGTGAAATTGTCAAAAAGTCGATTTTCGTTTTTTGACCAAATGTCCGCTTGATTGTCCACTATATGGGATTATTATCGTTTCTGATTGGTTCGTACTGCTTCAGTGAGAAAGTATAACGACACTCTTTTTGTTCTTTTCTCGAAGAATTAATATTTTATCTAATACTGCTGCAAAAATTTTCCGTACGATCCAAACCTTTTTTGGGTTTTAATCATAACTCAGCAGAGGAGTGGTCTTTCAGCAAACGGTTTTCACGAAAATGTTGCCAATTCGTGCGACTATATTTGTAGGAAAAAAATGTTTTAAATATTGGTTATTCTTGTCTGTAGATCGACATCAATGCTCGACTATCTTCTTTTCGTTTATTTTTATTTTTTCTTGAAAGTTACTGAGATTTTCACCAAAAAATTAAAATGAACGAAAAATTTCGAAACATACATATATCGTTCGACTCAGTTATAGGTGCTGACGCCGAATATGACATTTTTATTGCATAAAAGAGTTCTAGTTGACAAAGTAGAGGATTACAGGTAGAATTCCGATTTCTTCGGTACTGAGTTAGAGAAAATGTATTCTCTTAGTGATAAAGTAAAAGGAAAGGCGATCCGTACTTTTACTTTTAAAGCTCGCTTAATGGCGGTTCTAATGAATCTAGATAAGTCATAAAGAAAATGATAAAAAGTAGAAAACCCGCAGAAAGGAGATGCTTTTAATGAGATTCATAACAAACAGACGAAAAAAAATGTGTCTACTCTTTTTCGTAAAATTTTAAATCAGCCGTTTTTATACACAGTTTTTGATGCCCTTTCTATTGATATGTCTAACATAAAATTTCATTCATCCATTACCGAAGTACAGAGTTTACATATTGACCATGTCAAGTTTACCTTTAAAACCGGTCTACCGGCCCCGAGAAAGATTTTTTTCAAAAACCCTTTTTACCAAAATGTTCGTTATCTTCTCCACTTTCCGCTGGTATAGTTTTCATAGCTTTAAACTTTCTTGACGGATCAAAAAATCAATTACAATAGGCGTACGGAAAATTTTTGCAGTTCTTCGCTACCCGACGAGAAGATACAAGTTTTTTATCTACGTTCTGCGTGTGTATACGTCAGGGTTGGGATTCAAATCTGGACGAATTCTGAAAATGCCTAGGCGAAATTAGAATTCTAATTTCAACTAACTAAGATTGGAATTCAAGAAGATCAAGTAGTTGCGACACCAATGGTTCTAAACTGAGCTAGTGTGAATTCGAATTCCAAGTAGAACTGAATAAGATCGAAATTTCAATGTGAACTGACAAACTGGACTAGATAAGTTTAGAATTTAAAATCATTCTATAAAAAAGGGAAACTAGCTAATTTTTCGATACAATCAACTAGTGAATTTTTTGATACTGGATTCGATTCTGATATTGTCTTTTTTCTACAATAACAGTAAAAGAGATGTTCAATTTCTGTTATAAGGCATTTATATTGTTAAAGTTGTTGACGCTGATGTGGTTTATTGAACAAAACATACACAAACAGTGAAAAAACCTTTTAACCGAAATCTAAATTTTGCATCAAGTGCTTTATACTTATCGGATGTGAATACCTGTAATATCGGATCATGCATTGGACATTTTATTATGTATTGTACACGTTCATTTGGATGAAGAGTAGAAGCATAAGACTCAAATTATTCTATAAGACAACTCTATTGTACAAATTTTATATCAAAACAATAAAATTCTTTTTCCAGTTACTACGTGAAACGGACAGTCGCGGCGACGCGGACTTTCTCATGAACTCGTTGTTTTTGAGGTGAGAGGCGCATCCAACACTCAAATACATCATTTTAGGAATAAACTAGGTAGATTTGACAAAATCAGTTATCATTTTGTGTACTGGGTGCAGAAAGGCAGTGCTGACTTTGTCACGGTACTTATTGTGACTCATATAATCAGATAAAATTCCCAGACTAGTAGTCTAAACAGAAAATAAACTGCAACTAACTGATTTCATAAAATATATTACCGAAATATTACCTTGGTGGAAGTTTTTACCTGAAGCGTAAAAATGACAGCTTGAGATTTTGACCTGTGTTTACTTTGAACTTCATTTTGTACCTTCAGCGTAAAATTTTCAGCAAAATCAAGCTGAATGGTAGCTTCATTTTGCGCTACAGTTTCTTGGCCATTCGCACTTAATGCATGTCCATTGGTTTGATCGAAAAAGCCTAAGGGCAGCCATAAAACTTTTGTCCTATAGAAAACCATGTTCTACATGTTTTTTTGAAAAACGAACCTGATATTCTATGGCTAACCTTTTATGCTCTACACGAAGTCCATATTGGAATCTTTGCGGGTATGAAAGCTTTATAAAGTCGACGGAATAGTGTGGAAGTACCAAGGGGCAGACAACTGAATTCCAAGCACCTGTTCCAGCCTTACAGAAGCCTGCAAAAATTCTATACAAACTTTCCATAGCTCGAGTAACTGGAGGAGTCTCTGGAAGTCAAAAAAAAAAAGGAAAAAGCGATTAGAATCCGATAAAATCCAGAAAACCTGTAAAAATGATTGAAAATGGGACCAACAGGAAAAAAATTGGGAAAATTCAAAAATAGATAGAGAAATTCTTTAGGCTCCGCGAAGTCACGAAGGGTGAGCCCCAGAAGCCCAATAAAATTGAAAAAAACCGATAGCATCGTATGACTAGGACTCCAGATTACAGAACTCACAAAATCTGCTGTTTTCTCCTTGGAAAGTTCCCTTAAATTGTTTAAATGGAGGTTATATTTAAAGTGAAAGCGACCAGAAGAAGAGAAGGGTCTGGAAATACTGAAGAAAATATAAATAATCTCTTGGAATTAGCAATCAAATGGAATTGTTTTGAAGGTGTTAAAGATATACTTGAAGAAAAACAATATGATTACAAATTAACAGTAGGTGAAAATTTGCTAGTTCATGACGAGAGAAGGGTCCCAACTGTCACATCGCTTTTTCCATCAAACCTAGTTTTAGATATTCGACCGCTGATTCCGAATATCGCCATGCCAGCTGCTCTTGGGCCTTCAGAAATGTGTTTTCTGGAAAACCAATTTGTCAGGAACTCTAAAAAATAACCAACACCTTTGTCAATGAGGCGTGGTTGTAGCCTGCAAATTTGGGATTAAAATGAGACACCTCACAGTTCTACACGATCTTTCTTTGGAAAGTTATAGAATTTACAAACGGTATAAATTAATTTTTTTCCTTGTTACTTCTGTAGCTTTGACAAGGGAGAGACAGTTGAATTTAGCCCGTTAAATTCAAGTAAATTCAAAACTTCACCTAAATTCACTTAAATGCACGTAAATTCATCCAAATTCATGTAAATTCCTCAAAAAGTCGAGAAAACTTTACTTAAATTGAACGGGAGTCAGAGAAAGAGATGCTAGTTAACCTCCGAAATCTGCCATGATAACGGTGTGGGTATTAAACAGCCAATACTGTGAAGAACATTCGTATAGCAGCCTTTAGATTTCTCTTTCCTTTCTACTATCGACGCCACGAATAACTCCAAAGCGATAAAAGATAAAGACCTGTAATTTTGAACGACAGAAAGAAGACAGTTTAGCCTATGTTTTCATAAGCGAAACCCTTTTGCGAAGCCATTCGGAAGACCGGTTCCCTAGGATATCTTTGGAAAACCACTTTGGATCTCCGGAAAATGAGACAGAAATCTGTCAGTTTGCTTTTATAGACAGATAGTCCAAAATGCCCTCTCCAAAATGAGAACTAAGCTAACTCTTAACTTTTCCTAGTTCACGCGTGACATCGGATTTGCTGAGAGTCCCAGGATCAATATTTCTTTAGGTGTGGTAATTCCGAAAATAAATGCAGACACAGATAATCGACCACGCGCAATATCGTGGCAATATTTTGTTTTCAAAACAGTTCCAAAAACCTGGTGAAAACCGATACTAGGTGAAATAACCCATTTTTGCCTATTTTTGAGTAATATCAAAAGATTCGTAATCCAGTCAGGATCCATCCAAGTTATTCCGATCCAAAGTCAAGTTAATAGCTCTGTTAGCACGTATTTTTCTTGATAACGACAATTATATTGTGTAGAAGTAAATAAAGCGTGTTTTATTAATAATTAATTAGCAGTTGTACTAATATCTGCAATACTGATTTATTCTCGATGAGCGACGAAGTGTGCGACAGTCTAAATAAATAATTTGAAAAGAGAAGCCAAAAGATGCAGAATCTTCCATTTCATCATGCCTATCCGATGAGCAACTATCGCTTTTCCTCAAATCGAAGTCCCGGAATTTCACAGTCGTGGTGCAAACCATCATGTATCTTCTGTCCACCACCAGCTTATCCGACAGAAGGTTGACTTATTATGACAGTCTCCATTGTCATGAAGTGTCCACCAGTAACGATGCGTCGCTTCGTGTTTCTCGGTTCTGTTTTTGTATTATAAAGCAAAGGTTGAATTTGAACCTTGCGCTGAGTGTAGTACCGTTGATTGTTTCTATTTTTAGCATCGTCTACGTTCAAATTGATTCAGTACACTAATCTAAGAAAATCTGTATCACCTAGCGTTCGTCAAGTTCACGTTCACTTAAGATTATGCAGCGCAAGACACTCTGAAAATCAGTGTCTAATTAACTGACAATGACCAAACTTTCCTTTCACTTCGGATCATATTTCGATTAGGGTATAGTTGTAGGTAATTGACCTGTTACCTCGACTTCAAATTTCACAATAATTCTGCATTATGGGTGGTTCGTAACTTCTAATTGCAATTCTTATGCATTCTTCTGAAAGTTTTCGTTTACAGTGGCAGCAGGTGACTGTTCTCAGTGTTTTGAAACGTGTAAAAGCACAATAAATTCTACACAGTTTTTTACTCTTTTTTTCAATGATGCAGTCAGTTTTTTTCTGATAATACCAACGTTTTTCAGTACGAAATGTGTTTCATATTGCCTTTACAGTCAAGGGATAAGCAAATCAGTAAGACGAACGTCACCTATTCATTTATAAATCGATGAAAACAACTCGTTTTACTTTGTTTTGTTTAATTATTTTCAAAAAATTTTAGAATCCAAAATTATTTCCGAAATTATTCAAACAAGCTCTGGAAGAAAACAGATCAGAATTTATTGATTTTTTTCTACGACTCAACTACGATCCTCGTGAAACAGTCGATTTTCTCGATTTTAAAGACACTATCCCACATATGAGAGAGCATTTTACTCGCGAGAATGGCGAATTTTATCTCGGTCTATATGGTCAACAGCTTTTTTTTCTTTATTTGTACAACTACGCTGTTACACAGGTTACTTTTCATTATCTAATTGTTCTTTCGAGTGACTCCCATTTTGTTTTTATTTTTGTCATTTAGAAAAATCGACAGTATTTATTTGGTGAATCACCCGAATACTATTCTCAGCTCGATGATATTTATTCCAGGTGGATTGGTGCATACGTATTTCCCATCTGTGATAAAAATCCATCGGTTGGGGAACGTTTGAAGTTGCTGTTTGTCCTCGTCTTGAATAAATTAAGAATCTCAGTTTGTGCTTCATGTACTGACACTAAATCATCGAATGAAACATCTGCAAGTGTATCTGGAGCAATCAATGCAAATCCGACTGTTAGCCTTCTCATATATAAAAGTGTTTGCAAATATTATCAACAACATATGTTAAGAGATTTATTTTTATGGTCAGTGTTAACAAATAGAACGGAAATGTCTAAAGTATTTCTACTTCATATTGAATCACGTATTTCTGCCGCATTAGTTGCAACGGCAATATTAAAAAATTTGTCACATAAAACATTGAAAGTAGATGAAAAACATGAATATAAACGACAATCAATTGATTTTGAACTATATGCAACAAAGTGTATTGATGAATGTTATAAACATAGTGAAGAAAAAGCATGTGAATTAATTATTCGTGAAGTACCGCTATTTGGAGATGTTACTTGTATGCAGGTAAATTATTGTCTTTCTTTACCTGTTCGCTTCATATATCTATGTAGGTATTTCTGTGTTTTTGTAGACTGCAATTGCTAGCAGATCGTCAACGTTTATCAATACCGATTGCTTTAATCAAACTCTAAACCGTATTTCTTATAACAAGTTAGATTTATCAAATTCAACATTGTCATCAAAACCCAAAATATTCTTATCTATGATTACATTGGGTTTGTTCGCACTTATTCTACTATCTTACAGAGGAAAAGAAGAGAAAGGAATTTTGAATCAAGATATTAAAGATCATAGATGTGGGAATGATTTCGAAACTGTGGATGCTCAAGGACAAGAACGCAAAGAAAAAATTAGTTTCTGGTGGAAGAAAATGAAAATTTTCAAAATCTTTGTGTGCCAAAGCACCGACAGCTCCAGTGGTTCCGCCGCCTCTGATCAACGCAAACAAACTGAAACTGAACCGTATGATTGAAATACTGAAGTTAAACTAAGTTTTTTGAGTTATTTAACTTAATTTTACTATTTAAGTTCATATAATTGTGGTATTAATTATTACACAAAGTACGATGATAAAAATATTAATTATTGTTCAAAATTGAAAAATTTCTATTTATGCCCATTAATCAAAATGTGGTAAGAAAACAAAACGATTTTCTTGTTTATGTATTTAATTAAAACTTTTGTTTTACTTTTCGTATCAGTTTGCATACGTTTGGTTTTTACTCGTATTCAGTTATATGATGTTATATGATTTTGATTCGACATATGACCCAAATAGTATACCATATTGGCAACCAATTTATGTTACACTTACGGTATCATCCATGTTATGTGAAGAACTACTCAGAGTAATTTTTTTTATTTTCAGGAAAAAATAATACTATGATCCATAACTATATTTTCATATTTAGATTGGATATTATCAATATACAAGATCAGTAGAATATCGTTCTGATAACTGGGTATCTGGCTTGTTACGTAAATGCTTTTATGCATTACCGTATGTGTTATTTTATGTCGGTATTTTTTTGAAATACGAATATGGGAATAGACCAAATTGTTTAACAGCAGCGAGGTATAACACTTTCAGATCTCATAGATAACTATTTGAATTTTTATTGGTTGTTTAGGATTATACTCGCATTTGATCTTGAATTATGGTTTCTATTATCATTAAGATTTCTTAGCGCTATCAAAATACTAGGGCCAAAATTGTTTATGATACAAAATATGGTAATGCCCTAATCATTTTTGACTCATTCATTTTCACTGTTTTATTTATCAAGCTTCGTGATTTACTTGGTTTTCTTTGGGTTATGTTTGTTTTTGTTGCTGCTTATGGTGTTGTTTCTCGAGCGATGATCAAGTATAATCAAGTTGAATTTAATTTGTTGAGTATACTTGGTGAAATGTTTTATCCTGCCTACTGGTTTTTATATTCCATTGTTGATGACGATAAGAATGAATTAGACAGTATAGTAGTTAAAAAAATAAATAATATAAATTAATTGATTTATATTTATATTTTGTTTCAGATATTATTGGGTCAGCTAATAGTAGTGCAAATGCAATAGCCGAGGCAACTGCTACTCATGTTTTGCTTGCTTTTCATATGTTAATCATCAACATTCTTGTATTAAATCTTGCAGTTTTCGCGTAAGTTCTATAGAATATAACAACAAATATAGAATGAAAAATCACAATTTTATTATTTCTTAAAGATCAACAATCAATAGAGTTCAAAATAATATTGAATATTTTTGGCGTTATCAACGTTATTTATTTATCCAAGAATACTTTGAATGTGCCGTACCGTATCCACCATTAAATTTAATATTATATTTATATTTATTTTGCCACTATTTGTTAACAACACCATTATGTTTGAAAAACAATAAAGTAGCTAATATAAAGCTAAAAAAGGCTGAAAAAGAAAAAAAATTCAAACTCAGAAGGATTTTTAGTATGTTGATAAAATCAATGATGGTCTTTTTTAAATAAAATTGATCTTTTTATTACTTTAGAAATAAGTACAACACCAGAGAAAGAAGTTAACTGGACCAAATTTGAAAATGCAGCAACTTACACATATGCACGAAGCGTCGTTAATAAAAAGAAAAATATGAAGCGAACGAAAATTTAATAATATTACTGATTAGCTTATAATTGATTCAACTGGGATCACTTAGCTAATGAATGTTAGTAGAAACACTAAGAAAAGTATCTTAATTATTACGATATCTGTGTTTTTTAAATTTTCTTTTTCGATCATTCGACTTAATACGCTTGCTTTTAACATTTTATCAGCTTCATACCGAAACATGTGTAGAAGAGTGTCATTTCAAACCCCTCTCTGCTAGAAAAAACATATCTGCGTAACATTCAACTCATGAAAATTTCGTCAAATTCCAGTATTTTCTATAGGATTCTACTGATCTTATATAACCTTGTGTTGAATCCTGCAGGATCTGGTTAAGTCATATGACAGTCTACAATAGGATCCTACAAGTAAACTACTACTCATTTCAAAATATAATGGAGCACGGCAGGTTTTGAATAACGTTTGGTAGAAAGAATGTAGATTTGCCATTTTCACCGTTCAAAAGTAGACACCGGGAGATGTATAAAGATCCAGTGACGCCCGTTCAACCATCCATCGTCTGGAGATGGCGCGCCTCATCAAAACTTTTCGAATTATTTATTATTATTTGGGACCTGAGGACAGTTTTGAATTCAATCGAGCGCTTCGAAATCTTTCATCTCTTCTCTTCGTTCCGCGCAATTCCGAACTCTCTACCTATCGACACTTCCGAATGACAGCCATGCTCCGGATAGCCTCAAACTCGGTAATTTCGACGTGTGGGAACCTCCAAAATGAATATAAATACAAGTTGTTAACGATAGGACAGAGAGAGAAAATGCACGGCATGGGTAAATTTGAAGGCGCGGTGCAACCAGAACTAAGACTGGCCATTTTTACAACAAGTATATCAAAATATTGCATGTATGATATAACAACAGAAAAACAGCAACTATGTATGATAAAAGGAAAATGCATTAAGAGTGAAAGAAAATAATTTGTTTTAATATTCTAACTTTCCTCTCGTTAGATGAACTTTACTTACAGTATTTTCCCCATTTCGTCTCTTTTACTCAAAGCAAACATCAACTACTGTACCCCATTCGATAGAGAATTTCACAAGCTACTAAATGATATATAAAATAGGCACCTATTTTTTTGCTGAGTAGTTTTTATTAAATGCTAAGTTAATTTTTGTTAATTCCTACTTTAGTAAGCTATATTTTTGTGTGCCTAGGGGCGGTTGTGGAGAGAGGTGCGTGGAGGGCATGAGAGTGAACCACTAAACCACATTTCTGCAAAAAATATAATTAGTTTTAATAAGGCTATAGCAACGATAACTGATGCGGTCCAACTCACTGAAAGCAGTTTTTTGCAAAGTTCTTCAGCCTTCTCGCGTTTAGCATCCCAGTATTCGAATTCGGTTTTAGTTTCTTCACCGTTTTCAATAATGCGACCTCAACAAACTCACCATTAACTTGTACCTAAACCCATCAGCAGAATCATTTGTTTTGTCGATCCGTCTATCCCACTCGATGCTGTAAATCCTCATCTCGAAACTCTTTCTATTTTCGATCGAAATTTGTTAAAATTTTTAGTGAACGACTGGAACTGTAAAAGTACGATCTCAAATTTATCTGAGTTTTGGAAAAACTCTGTTTCTAACAAACCAAATCTGATAAAACCATTCTCTTCGCTTCTTTTCTACGTCCAAGGCTTAAGTTCTCGTCTGCCCGAGGTGCAGGAACCGATCGATTACAGCTCACCAACAGTGTGTACACTTGCCGAAAGCAGAAATATTATTTCGAATTTAGATCAGGAATGGTTTCCTGGATATAGAAGATTTTCTACCCCCGGCACAAACCATCATGGCGGTGTCTTACTTTTAGTTCATAGTTCTGTTCAAGCGTCGCTTTGTTTTAGTGAACTTAATTTATTAGCAGCTGTGTGTTCATTCTCTTGGTTGTTCGATCAACAGCTGCTTGTTATTCACCTCGCTCAAGTCTAATGTCGGTTGAGTGTTTACGTTTAATATGTTCTTCAAGTCCTTGCCAGTTACTAGGAGATTTTAACGCTTACTCAGAACTTAGGGGTTGTACCGACACCGATAAGAGAGATAAAAGCCTTGAGGAACTGAACCTGAACGTAACTGCGACTGAAGGGACGTCGAAACGATCTTCGAATTCGCCTACTGTAATCGACGTAGTGATAACATCGGATCCTAGTTCAAACACAAATGTCGTCAAAAAAGGAACCAGTGGTCACTGACCGATTTTGCAGACGACCAATTATCTTACGATATCTACAGACTTTTTCAAAGATATCCGTCGGACAGTTTATTCTATTTTTCTTTCTTTTTTCTTTTTGTTTATTTTAATCATTCAGTTTATCGTTTGCCACCAGAAGAATTTTTCGAGCTTTTTTCTGTTTTTTTTTTTTTTTTATCAGTTCGAGTATCTCGTCTAATTCCCGTACAGCGGTACTGTCGTTCTTTACCTTTAACAATAAGAAAAGAAATCTTAATTCTTCACACACTCAGAAATCGATATTATAAGCGCAGAAACAGTTTGTATTACGATCTGTATCATGAACAAAGACACTTTGTTTCCATTTTAATTGAAAACCACCGTGGGCAACAACACTTAAAGTTTCTAAACTTATGTTCTTCGAGTGATTCAAACTATTGCTGGAAATATACCTCAAAACACTTTATTGCACATACCCCACCGATGAAAGCACTAATCTGCGGAAGAGGTTTAATATCCGAACCACAAGAGGTTTTAAAGTGTTTCGAAGAACATTACCGTGATCATTTTCGATTTCCGATTGAGAAAGTTTTACGCGAGACAAAAGAAGAAGTTCAGAGAGAATTAGAACTAGCTTTCGAGCAATTTTCGAGCGATCAGGGTGAACCCTTTACGGTTATGTACCACGAAATTCGAAAAGAGTTAGGATATTTACATCCGAAACGGGCACTTGATCCACAGGGTACCTCAAATATTATTTTAAAAAAGAATATGTTTGCCTTTTCGGTCCTTTGTTTAATCGTTTATTTCTGACAAATTCGTTTCCTCAATACTTTAAAACAGCACGATTATTTATTTTATTGAAAAAAGGCCAGTTTCAATGCTTGGACGAGTTGAGATCTATATCGATTCTGAACGCCATCGGTAAACTCTACGAGAGGGTATTCAACCGCCGACTCGAAGAGTTCTTTAAGAAAGAGAATCTGATCTCAGACGTTAAGTCCGGCTTTCAACCGGGGGTTCGTCTCCAGACTCGAGTATTATCACTCTTCGAGCAAGTACGCATCGCTCTCTCGCCCGGTAGACCGGGAATGATGCTCTTCATTGACTTTGTGTCGGCCTTTGATCGGGTTTGGCATGATGCCTTGCTAGTTAAACTGGCACGACATTGAGTCAACCTCTTCTTTGACTATGGGTCTGTCGCTGGTTGAAAGGACGGTCTACCTATATTTCATTGGGAAATTTACGATCCACATCATTTTTGTTGGAGTGGGGTACTCCTCTAGGTTCAGTCCTTTCGCCGACTTTATTATATTTATTTCTGATCTAGTCAAAGTTCTAGCTGCTCATTCGACTCATTTTTATGCAGACGATCTTAGCGTATTTTTTTCTGTTCCGTTGGGTACGTAGTACCACCATGCTATACGTATTTTGCGAAAAAGCGCACAACAGGCTCTTGATGCTGTACACTGGTATTGTAAGAAGTGGCTTGTCGAACTATTCATATATGGATTATCATTTATTTTTTCGCTGACGGGAGAGCGAACTCTTACCGATCGTTTCTGGAGTTATTGGATTAAGTTTATGTCGAAATTTTCTATCTTTCCCGATAACGTAGCCTTAGTCGAAACATGGATTATGTATACTAATTTTCAGTTTAATCTAAATTTTTATGTTCACACTATATACAACGTGAATACGAAAAGAAAATCGCTATCGGGCGCAGCTCTAATGTGGCTAAGTGAAATTCGAATGAAGAAGAAAATCGAAAAGCATTTTTGACTCAATGAAGAGAGGAAAAGTAGTGATCATTGAATAAGAAGTAAAACCTATACAGCCGAACTAAACTAACAGAAACAAGAATTAAGAAGATTTACAAAGAAAGGAAAAAGTAGAATAACTACTCATAGTCCCTAACAACGTGCCAGTCTCTGAAAAGTCTCCTAATCTTTGCGCTCTATCACCATGCCGATCCGGTTTCTTGTATAATCAATAGTCGATATGGGTTATTGTCTTTTAGTAAAACTTTGAATCCGTTTCAGTCTATAGTATGTTTCTTGTCAATGGTATACCGACATTTGGGTGCAACGACATTTTGGTGCGAACGATAATTGGGCGCAACGATAGTTGAAGTTCAAGATGGCGGGTGAGGCTGAGTGTGATTATCGATGAAGATTAAAGAACAGTGATTATAGCTGGATATGTGTAATATAGAAAACGCTCTTACACCCTACCAGGTTTGTTTAAAGAAAATTTTATCGTTATCCGTCATACTTTAACAAATGCACTCTTATTGAATGCTTTTGTCGTACATGCGCCCAAATGTCGGCGTCCAAATGTCTGGTAATCCTTGTCAATACTATGTTTAATATATTATTATACTCGAAAATGAACTTTGTATAGTTTGAAACGTCGAAAATAATTTAAAACTAAATAAAATACTTTAATGAAGCTAAAAAACGCTGCTGTTATCGTATTTTTTATTATAATTCTGATCATACCGTTCCTTGGACAGCATTTTGAAAATCTTTAATTCCAGTTGTCGTTCCAGTGGAGGATACTGAAAATGTTTTTATTCTTTTATTTTCTGCTTCTTTTCCTGCAGTTGGAGTATTTAAACTGTTCAAATTATTGTCAATGATTATTAATGGCTGATAAAGGTACCTAATTCGGTAGTAGTTATGTATATTTGTACATACGCCCGTCGTCGATGAAGAGAGAACACACGAATGAAGAAAGCTCCTAGGACTTCTCTATTCTTTGGTGTTCACGAAGAAATGCACGAAAACATAGGTTATCGACCAGGTGGAATCTCGTAGTGATGTTAGTTTCAAGAGAAAAGCGCAAGAACTGAGTGAAAATCTATGCTAGGTGAATAACCCAATTTTGGCTATTTTCATCAAAAATTAAAACATTCATAACTCAGTCAAAATCCACCAAAGCTACTTCAGAATATCAGGATATACTCTATTTTATGCGCTTAATCTGGTTCTGCACTTAAGACCAATAAAAAATATTCTCTTAGTTCGAATTTTTCTGGGAAACGTTTTCAAAAACAAAGGATTTTCTGTTGGTTTTTAAAACGTTTATTTAGCTTTATTACAGATAAAATAGAGCATATGTTGATATACGGAAGCAGCTTGGATGGAGGTTGACCGAGTTACGATTTTTTTGATTTTCGAAATTCCGTTGGATTTTCGCAATTGTAGAAGTTCATTATAAATACGACAATGCGAAGAAAATCATATCGATTTTCAACAATTGTCGAAATTGTTGGCAGCTTTGCTCTGTATATTCGACAATACTGCAAAAATCTGTCAGAATTTGGACTGTCAAACTTCCGATGGCGAAATTCTAGCTAGCGAAATGCTAAAATATCTAACTAACGGGAGAAATTTTTCCAACAATTCCATAATGCTTTGTCGATGTCGACCGACTTGGTTTATACTCTTTTCAATCGGGCTCCAAAACAGACAGTTTCATTTTGAAGAAAGTTTCGAATCGAATTGACTTATTATTCGACAAGCACCGGTCAACTTTTAAGACTTTCTGGTACATTGGCGCGAAATGAGGCGTGACATTGCTCATTATGTAAGATCGTGCGACCTGTGCCAACGTTTTAAGGCCGCAAACGAAAAGAAAGCATGTTTATGCTATCTCATGTAGTACAGTCACCTTGGCGCACTATCGGAGTTAATTTAACTGGTCCTTTACCTAAAACTCCGCGCCGGAATGCCCACATCTTAGTTGAAGTCGATTATTTCACGAAATCGGCCGAATTTTTCCCTGTAGGCACGATTAAATCGAGAAATATCGCTCAACTACTGCATTTGCCGTCATGACATTCCCATTAAAATCGTTTCCGATAACGGTGCACCATTTGACCGACGTTTATCGAGAAAGCTTAAAAATCATGTTTTAAATTCTACTACGGAGCAACTCAAACATGATAAAATATTCTTTTATCGCAATATGGTCAATTATACAGCTAAGAGGCCTTTTTATGTTATACATGTCTGGTACGGGACTCATTACCCAAAACCAGAAGGTGATTGGGCACTGTTGCGTTTAAATACTTCGTTAGGTAATGGATATAACTGGTTGGGTACGAGAACTATATCGTTCGATGTAATGTTAAGACGCTTTTAGCGTTCTTTTAGATCTCGTTTTCCTCTTGCAAAACAAAACGTGTTCGTCTCTGCCAGGAATACGTTGAGAAAAAAGTCGTTCTTAGTTAATAAAAACGCGTTTAAAGAAAGCGCTCTTCTCAACTCTCTGTCAGTCCTTCCCGTCTCTAAACGCGTTCCTCTCCTAGCTCAGTCGCCGTTCTCAAGTAATGCGTTCTTTTAGTAGTGGAACGCAGTCTCAGTCTCAAGGAAGGCATTCGGGAGCGTTTTTCTTTGAATTATCGTAGATTCTACCTGAAGACCTTATGATCAGAAGTCCAACGAGTTATTATCAGGCCACATCGCGCTTGTTACTTATAAGTTGAATTTCTTGTTTATATTTAACGAGAGAGTGATCTAGACATTCGTTCTATGTCTTAACGGTAATCTCATTCTAATAAAATTTGAGATGACTAAAATAGTTTTTAGTATGATGTTGGAAGATTCAACATTGTTTTGAGAACTATAAGTGACTTTTATTAAAACTGAGTTCGAGACCACAGTTTTACGTATTCTTTTTACAAGCTTGTTTATCAGTTATTTTTATCGTTATGTATTATAAAGGTCCATGTGGGCTTTATTGTTGTTGCTGACCGTCGAGGAAGGAAGGTGAGACGCTAGATGGTCTCGTCAGAGCTACACGATATGGTAGCTATGGATGGGAATGAGTGAAGAATCAGAGAAATGTAAGTATATGGCAAAAGAGAAGAGCGAAGAGTGTGGACTACAAGAAGAGAGAGACACACGAAAAAACAACACACGATCCTTGCAACCAGACGAACAAACAGAGCACAAGCTCTGTGCATTGAGTTGAGGACAGAGCCACAATTCCCCGAGGAACTGACCTTCAATTCCCTCACAGTCCCCGTGAGTTCCACGATATCCTAAAGACCAGGATAATGCATTGTCACAATATTTATCACTCCTGCACCCTCCTTGTATCGAGAAATAGGGAATTCGGAATGTGTGCGTGTGAAAAAATGTTATGAAGAATACATGTTTCTGATTTTTGGACGTAGTGGAACTCAGGGGAACTGGGAGAATTGACGGTCAATTTATTCCTTCCTCAAGGAATTATCATGGCTCTGTTGACAATTCCTGGACTGACCAAAAATTCCCATGTTTTAGTTCTTGCATAGCCTTCAGAAACACGTCAGCCACGATGTTCATATGCCATCTTGAGATCTTTTTTTTTAGCAGTTTTTCCTTTTCTTCACGAAATAATGGTAAAATAAAAATAAAAGTACAACTACCAGAGAAAAACACTTATTCGGCAATTCGGGATATCCCGTTGTATTCCGGATTCTAGATGAATATGCTGGAACAAAATGAGTATAGAGAGAAGAGAGATTATACTGAAGTTGGTGAAGAGAGAGAGAGAATTGGGAATCGAATTTTGAGACCCGCTGTATCCATGTGACGTCCTGCTCATAACAGTTTAGTACATCGTGACTGATTAAATCTTCCAGTAGTATCAATAAATTGGAGGATGGTTGTATACACTCCTATCAGGTCCTGTTTAGCCAGTGCTCAGATAGATTCATGTTTCAAAAGTATGTGCTCCAACGTAATGTGATTATCATTAAGAACAATACACAGCTGTTCAAACATAAAATTACGAGACTTATCGTAAATAGCACAGTCCATGAAAAAATGTTTAGTAGTCTCTCTATTAAAGCCACATGCGCACGCCGGTGACTTTTCTAATTCACCTCTAGTAAAGAGATAGTCATTTAGTTGGGGGTTATCAACTCTACATCGCGTATGATGTATCTCCAACCGCCGATCACGCATTAACGGTAAACGAAAGGACGAAGTATATTGCAAGCGTAATCTGAGTTTAAAATCAGTCAATTCATATGCCATCTTGAGATCTAATCAACGATGCTCTGTTCTTTCGACTTGAAACCATTAAAAACGCGTTCCTACTAAATGCATCCGAACGCGCTCTTGAAGAACAGACTCTTCTAAATCAGAAATGCGTTCTTGCTAAACGCATCAACGCGTTCTGAGACTGTAAGAATGCATCACTTTTGAATTGTTCACACGCGTTCTTTTAGGAACCCGTTCTCACATTCACAAACCGCGATTGCTATTCAACGCATTCGAACACATTCCGCAAGAACGGGTTCTTATCGATTAGGAACACATTCAATGACAACACGTTTGTCTTCAGAAGAAACGAGTTCGTCTTTACTAGGAATGCGTTTGAACGAGTTCCGAGGTGTGCTGTTTTGCTGAGAACGCGTTCTTAGTCGATAAAACCCGTTCCATTTTGTCGGGAACGCGTTCTCGAACATTCTTTTATACGAACGTTTTTTCATGGGTAGCTGATCAAGCTCGTTCCAACCAGATTGCGTCAGAAAATACTGGTCAAATAAGTAAGCTCCAACCCTACTTAAATAGAGGAAGATCCTCGAATTATCCTTAAATCTCCCTTCAAATATTTATGAAGAGGAAATAAGGTAGGGTTAATTCATTGTTTTAGATTATTTAGAGTTTGAAAGACAAAAATAAATCCTTGAAATTCAAAGCGTCCGTTCTGGTCCAAAGTACTTGCAAAGAGTGGTATGACAACCAACCGACTTACTAATTCCTGGAGCCGTTGCGATTTATTAAGACCCCCTCTCTCCCTCTGATGTGGGAGAGGATAACTACCCTTTTACCTTATATTCTAAAGTTACGATCTTTGAATTTATTTTAAACTGGTGATTCTTATTAACTAATAAACACTTACCAAATTTATACTATATATAAATTTTAGGGGTTTTTATAACTTCGAAAATTTATAAAAATGATTAAAGAAAATAGTCATAATAGTCTTGAGTTTATAATGATGAATCCAATAACCTCAAATTAGTAGAAGAAATTGATTGAGGTCAAATTTACGTTTGATCTCAATCTCGCACACGAAGTCAAGACTATTCGGACAGATTTGGCAGAAGTAAAAAAAACAACTACAAGGTACATATTTAAATAAAATGTTGCAAACATTAGTATCCCAAATGATTAGCACTATCGGACGATTGAATTCCAATTATTTGATCAGATCTATCACCGATATAAAAATGGTGAATTTAACGTTGGGCTTTTGCTATCGATACCACAAACTGCACTTTATAAACAACTGTATTCTGACTGATCAAATTGTTGATTTCGTGAAACAACAATCATAACCAACTGAAAAAAATAACAATACTTCGATTGAAAAAACAGATAACAGGCGAAACATAGTTGAAAAATTAATTATTAATAATATTTTCGGATTGCCATCAGATGACGATTCTGCTAGGTTCAATGTTTTCAAAATACATACTCTCCCGTTTTTCGTTCATGACACAGCTCATCAAACAACACAAATGCCTTTATACGTAGGTGTTAATATAAAGCAAAACAGATTTATAGAATTAATTTCAGAAGGCATAAATATGCTATTTTGTACTGTTCTCAATGAATTGATGGTTTCCAGCTTTCCAGTACCAATTGAAAATCAATTTAAAAATTTATATTTAAGACACATACTTAAACCATACAACGTTTTTGATATCAACAACTATTGTTCATTCTCTAAAATTGCTAAAGAAACAAATCCTATATTTAAATTATCAAGAAATACTTGAAATTTTTAAATCGGTTTTGTCAATTTGTTTTGCGTTCCGAATGGCGAGCGGATCAGGTAGGCGGCATCCCACCAGAGTCGAGTTCCGCTAATCGAAAACTATCAATACAGAGAAAAGCTTCAGATCGCAGTCCTCCCAGAACATTCGTTCGTCCCTCTTCAAAAGGAAACCTAGATAAAACACCGCGATTTAAAAATTTAGTTCGTTTTTGAATGATGGATGGATTTAATTCTGTGCAGGTTATGGGATGGTTAGAGCCAAAATTTCAAGTATTTCTTGATAAAAATATGCTTTCTTTTCGTTTGCGGTCTTAAAACGTTGCCACAGGTCGCATGATCTTACATAATGAGCAACGTCACGCCTCATTCCGCGCTAATGGAAGCGAATTGATAATCGATGCAGAGTTTTTCGTACTGAAGATACTTCCATATGCAGTCAACCTCAAAAAAGACAAGGTATTCAGAAAACTTTTCATTTTATCAGACTTTGTAGAGCTTTCATCGCTGATGATTTAGCTAAGAGTGCATTTTGGATTTCATTGAGAAATGGCGGTGTTATAGTTAAAATGTTAGACACTGAAATACCGCGTGTCCCAAAATATTTGCAATAAAGAGGAGACAATCAAGATTCGAAACGATACTGATGTTGGAGAAGGAGCTTTCGGTTCGTCATTATCGCTTTTTGCTAATGATCACAGTACCGTTGAAAGGCCAGACCCCTTGACTGCCATCATAGTTCGTTTTTCATCTGAGAAAACCCATCTTGCGCGTATTTCGCCAGCTAATCCTCAATTTTATTCACAAACAGCTGTGAAGTAATTGAAGTCGTTCAGTGATGATCGTTTGATGAAAATAGATCAAACGAGGAGATAAACTGATAAAGCGTTTCGGCTCTCACTTATGATGATATGGAACTGAAGTTCGAGCCTATTTCTAGGGTTACACAAGCCTTAGGATTAAATCTGCTTCTCAAATGCAAAACAAACACTGCTAGGCTAAAGAGCACACTCGATAACCTATATCTCGAATGTTTTTTCTCTTCTCCAGCTGAAAGTCCCTTACGCGTATCCTGAGATTAAAAGGCCTGTAGCTCTGAGAGGAAGCAAGATCCAGATATCGCCGGACTCCCGTTTTGAAGAGCGCACTTCAAAATACTGGATTGAAAAAAAAAATTCATTTTTTTCGAAAAACCCGCTAGTTTTCTCAACTTTGCTAGGCTAAATTTTCTAAGGAAAACATTTGGGAAAACTCTGCTTTTTTTCTAGATTTGTCTCTCTTGAATTACTCTTTCGAATGGCGAAAACCCGATGTCTTCAGCTATCATGGTTAAAAAGTTATAAGCATTCTCTCCACCCGCCTTCTATGTTTTCTCGATAGTACAAGAGACGACTGTGCGTTAAATTTATTTTTTATCTTCACTACGAAATATTCTTGCATAAATATATGTTACAAAACTGCACATGCTTACTCGCATTTGACATATACCTGTATGTTTAAGTTCTGCTTTTTATGAGAGTATCGAATAGAAATGCGTTGAAAATGTGTTTTTTATATAAGACACAATACAAAAGAAAATGTCAACACTTTTTAGCAAAAATATTTCAAGAGTAAAAGTTTTACTCTTGAAATATTTTTAAGAAGAAAAACAGAAGAAGATAGATTTTTTGCACAGATCGCTTTTTCAAGTTCTATTGTGAAAAAAATAATGCTGATGATACTTTTGTTTACTGTTATGCTTGTTTTCTTTTCCCCCCTTGATTTACATTCAGTTGTACTTTAAATAAATGTACTGAAACGGGCATAAAAGATTCTTTCTAGTAAGATAGTTACGAAAAGAAGAAAATATTAACTGAAGATCACATTAAAACTGATATACGTTTAATTTTCGCTTTGATTTCTTAAGTTCTGCTGCGGCTGCATTTCCTACAAACTTTTCTCTTTTAGAGATTAACGACAATAGCGCTGTCGTAGTTTAAAGTATGAGATGAATTATTAGTCAAATCTTACTCTCACTAAATTTTAATAATACGCAGTGCATGGACGCTCGTGTAAAATGTGCTCGAGTGACGAACTTCGTCCCATACCTAAGTAAAAGGTTTTACGAAGAAAAACACACAAAGAAAAGACCAAAGTAACCGACTGAGTATAGTTGATGAATACAGTCGGTTGCAAAAAAGAACATTCGGTCTTTGATTTTTCCTAAAAAAACAGGAAAAAAGATAGTTCGTGACAAACCATGTATAGTACTCGAAAACTTATAGAAGCGGAGGTATCAATGCACTTACAACCGTCTTTCTGTTTACATATAAATTCTGAACAAGTATGGGCATATATGCATTAAAATCTGCTCTGTCAATTCAAAGGAGGAGGAGCCATTTTGTGCTCTAATTGGCCCGTTAACCGAATTTAGCTTCATGCATCGGGTAGGTACAATGTGAGTAGGGGAGTCGAACTGGACACCTTCTAAACCTTAGAATTACTTCAAGCGAAATTTTATCGCTTGAATATTTTCTCGGTTAGAAACCCAGTGGCAATCGTATTTATTATGTTTTGTCTGTTAGTGTATTTCAATAGATTTGCCTATTTATTATGTTTGCCATCTATTATATATCACTCGAAAGCTCTTTTCCTCGGCAACATTTTTATATATAACATATTGAAAACTAATTGCATTTGAGCAGCGAAAAACACGGAATAGCATTTATAACTACACAGTATAATTAGCATCGATAAAATTAAGAACGCCTAAAGAACAGAGAGAACAAATAAAGCAAATCGATCTCGTATCACGATAGAAAAACAAGTAAAACTTTAGTGTTGTATTAATGTTTTTTTGTTTGTGTCTTTATTGATTTTTTTAAAATAAGGACTGCTAAAAAATCATTATACGCCAAATTGTGTTAATTTCATTTAACGTCTCTGTCCTGAATAGAAGACAACACAACGTCAAATTTGCTATAGTGATTGTGTTGATTATTATCAGAAAAAAGAATGATCTAGGCTACTTCACGTTTCAATTATTCTATACAGAGATGAATTGTGAAACAGGACCTGATAAAATTAGAAAGTGGATTTCAACACGACTAGAAGTGAGACATAATTTGAGAGACAAACATACGAAAAGGAATAAAGAAGAAGTTCATCAAGTGACTTGAATGACACAGGACTTGAATCAAGTCCTGTGTCACAATTCATCTGCTTATACTAACTCAACGGCTAAATATCAGACATAACAAATCCTCAAGAGGTTATATACTTCTGTCGTTGTACGAGGGATACTACGTCAATATTCAAGACCCTGAACACATATTTTCTTTTCACATGTTTGTCTGTCAAATTGTCTCAATTCTGACCGTGCTAAAATTCGCTTACTACTCTATACATTCTAAATTTCTACAAGGAATTTTCTAGTTGTAATTTCTCTATTATTCTACTTTTTCTTTTAAAAGAAAAGAAAAAGTAGAATAATAGAGAAATTACAACTAGAAAATTCCTTGTGGAAAAATCTCTGTATATGTGCCTCTCTTCTCTCTCAAAAGTCATTCGCCTGATGATGATACTGTGATAGTGTCGAAAGCTCGCTGTTTGTATGTAAAATGATTTTACTTAAATTCTTTTCTATAATTTCGAATATACTATGTTTCATTAAAAACGTAAAAAAGTCAAAAAGCATCAATATATCTAAATTTCTTTTATATTATTCTGTTTACGTATAAAGTCGCAATTGTCTTTCTCTCAAGGCTTTTTCTTGTTTTGACAAATGTGAATAAATGGAAAATAAACAACATTCGAATGCTTGAAAAAGATGCCATGATGTCTAGAATTTTGAGTCTTCTCAAATACACCAAGAGAGTGATGGAAGAACTTTATTTCAATTTTTCATTTAAAGCAATGCTTTCTTATTATTTGCGATGTTGTACACAAAGAAAAAAATCATAAAAGAACGACATTGGACAGATTTCTTTTTTTTGGCGGACATAATAACGGGTAGACCAGAAATAATAACACACTTTTGCGACTTATTTTCGTGCACTTAACTGAGCTTTTAAGACTCCATTTTAGACTCATTCGATAGAGAATTTTCTGCTCTACAAAATCTGTTACTTTCTTGCATTATATATTATTTTATTATCCAAGAAGATTGTGTAGAGTAAGACACATAAAAACTATAACTGTGACGAATAGAACAGGTTGTATTTATTTTTGTATTCGACGTAATTCATTATATAATAATGTTTCTGTCAGCTAGTTATCAGAGGTACTATGCGTAAGGAAACCGTCTTGATTTAATTAATTCACATTGAAAAATAATATTTTTCCCAACATTTAGTCACTAACAACAAATGGTCCTAAGATTATGGGGTTATTGATGTACCTATTTTTGTCTATATATTGTATGTTTCCAAGAATTCGTTCTGGATTCAGAAGACAAAAGATTTTCTGCTCTACAAAATCCTCTATAGCGTTTACTTAAACAGCGTCATTTGATTAGTCCTTTTCCTGCTTTTTTCAGAATCTCAGGTTGTCAGAAAGTTCTAATTAACTTGTATACTAAAACATTTATAATTTAAGTGACGAAACGGAAAAGCAGTGTAGTCTGGATGATAGTCCTCAATCCATTGAACATTTTTATAGGACCTTCTTTTCTCTGTTACCATATTAATTCTCGAAAAATTACACAAAAGCCAAAAAGCCATCAAAATTCTGATAGTAAATCGCAGTTATACCTTTTACGTGTCCTTACTCTACACAATCTTTTTAGGTAATAAAATAAAATATATAATGAAAGAAGGTAACAGATTTTGTAGGGCAGAAAATTCTCTATCAAATGAGCCTAGAATCGAGTCCTACAACCGCAGTTAAGGGCACCCCCTTTCCGAACGTGAAAATTTTTTCTCGGGTTTCTAAAGAAAAGCTCGATCAAGAATTCCGAACCTTTCAGGGTAGATAGATCTCGACTAGCAGAGCAAAAGTTGAATTCTCGAATGCTTCCTTCTATTAGAAATAGGAGACGCAAGGGCCAAAAGTGGATCTGTTCTTGAGAAACCCGGAAAAAAGTTTTCACGTTCGGAAAGGAGGGGTGCACTTAAGTGCACGGAAATAAGTTGCAAAAGTGTCTTATTTTCTGGCCACCCGTTAGAAGATCACGGTCTTCTATTTGGCTTTCAAGTCATATAATCGATAGTGGTCTTCTATTAGAGGGGAGGGGAGGGGGTTGTATCAAACAGAAGTGGTTGCTTAGTTCGTTCTTTAATTGGAGAAGGTCGCTGTCTTAAGGTGCCGTCAATTCAAAAGATAAGCAAAATTTTTTTTTTGATTTTTTTTTTTGATCATTAGACCGAGCTCATCGAGTTACCTAGAAAAAACTGAAAAGTGGATTTCTGAAAGTCGTTTTTCATTTAAAAATTTTTTTAAATATTGATTTTTTAAAAATGGGCAAAATTCAGCAAAATTTTCAAGGAAAAGCAAAATTTGAGGATTTATTGTCTTTTTAAAATTTTGGTAGTATTTTTTCCTGATTTTACATACAAAATTGAATAGAAAAGGTAATTCAGATACTTTTAGAACCTGATTGACCGACTGAAATCGCTGAAGACCTGGCAGAACGGCTGGAACCCCACCCGAACTTCTTGTAAGCCTATCTAGTTTTTTTGGTTAGCAGTTAGGTAAGTTTTTTTCTTTATTTAAGTCATCACACTTGTGGGAAAAAAGTTAGTATCCGTTTTGGAAAATATTGTTCCGTTGCTGAGAAAATTAATTTTCTTGAAACTGGTAGCAAAAAACAAGAAAATTCACTTGTATTTTAAATGAAAAAAGACTTTCAAAAATTCATTTTTCAGTTTTTTCTAGGTAACTCGATGAGCTCGATCTAATGATCAAAAAAAAATTTTGCTTATCATTTGAATTGCCGGCACCTTACTTTCATGATCTTTCGTAGCGTCATACGAAAACATCTAGTAGAAGTTTCATCTTACTCCTACTTAATGTTACTTTCTTTTATTCTGAAAGAGAACAAGGCTTATTTACGTTTAAAAATTACACATTCATTCGATCACCATACATATTTTCAAGAGTAAAGGGAAGAAAAATATTTTTGATCTAATCGAGGAGAGAATGAAACGAAAGCATTCGTGTTATTTTGATTTTTCATTTCATTTCAAGACAAAACACTGTAGAAGAAGTTCCGTCAGTCATGAATTATGGGATCGTTGAACGTTTTATGGATGTTGAAATAGCAACTAAACGTCTGCCATCCTGTTACGGTTACCTAACAGCACCATTAGTTCCACTAAAAGAAGCTATCGAACCTATTCATAATCTTATTCCTGGTTTGGAAAATTATGCGAAAAAAGCGCGTAAACATGCTACATTTCCAAATAAACATAATTTAACAAGGGATGAAGCTGCATCTATTTATCTCTATACGATGGAAATGGGTATGGGTGTCGAAACGAGTTTCTATTTTCTACTAAATCAGACACTGCGAAATGAGGATCGAAATAAAGTAAAACCATTTTTCTATTATTTGAAGTTACTTGATTCAGCCGTTTCAAAATTACCTCCGACAAAATGTACTCTGTGGCGTGGTATAAATAAAAATATTAGCTTTTCATTTAAGAAAAATGAAATGGTCACGTGGTGGAGTATTAGTTCGTGTTCAACATCGGTTGAGGTCATTCAAGAATTTCTAGGAAAAACTCCGGAATGCACACTATTTAATATTGAAGGTTTACAAGGTAAATCAATTTCAGAATACACAAATTTTCCAAATGAAGATGAAATTATTCTCATGCCCGGTACAACATTAAAAGTTGTATCTGATCCATTGACTCATCACGGTGGTTTGAATATTGTTCATTTGAAAGAGATAGATGATGAAAGTGATGATGATGAAGATGGACACAGCCAACAAGGGGCTGGGAAACCACCACAACCAGAAAAGCAGGTGCAGCATAATACTGTAGTGCACAATAAAAAATAGCTATCTTCCTGTGAAAATTATTTGCAGCCAAATACATAAAAAGTATACAGATGATGTAAAATATACAAACTACAAAATATTATATACAGAATATGTACACTAAGTGTAATTTGTTAATTTAGAAGAAAGTGAGCTAGATATACGACAAGCACAACTACATTATATTATCATATAAAATTTAGACAAACTTTTTCTCCAACAGATCAGCCTATTATAAGTGATAACTTTTACGTCCAGTTTGAATAAATGCAACTTTAAGAGACTTATAATTCGGCACATCGATATATTTTTCAGAAAAAGGTTTTTTTAGTTTTTAAGAAATACAGGTGTCAATAGCAAAGATAAAAGTTAGTAAAATGGGTCTGTTTCAATTTAGTTTTAGCGATTTCACTGGAAAAAATAACTGTAAAACTTGGGCTTCGTTGACTATGATATTCTGAAAAGTGATCAATAAAGTTATGTTGGTCATTCCAAATTCGTGCAATTCTAAAATTAAAGTGAAATTCATATATTTTACTAACTTTAGTCTGTGACATTGAGATCTCTACATCTTAAAAGCTAAAGGAGACCCTTTTCCAAAAAATAGCTTGGCATAGAGTACAGTTTGTGTACTTCAAACCGACAGAAAAACTGGAGTAGGGTACCTTCAAATTTGTAACTTTCTAATATGGGAAGTAGCTAGAATATACACTAATTTCATAGTCAGTGCAAACTTTCTTTTGGATAAAACGATAAAATTTGCTTTTCTCTCTATTTCTTTCTTTATCTCTCTCTCTATAGTGTGCGTAGAAGGAAAGAAGCATCTAAGTTTCATCTAACGGAACTATTACGTGGATTATATAGACAAGAATATTTTGTTATACAATGATGAATATAACGATAATGGATGAGTAGTTATTGTTCATCATTTGACACTCTTATTCATTAATTATCAATAGCTCTGTTTCAAGGAGATACTGACTATGGATAATAGCAGCCTTTCAACCATTCTTATTTCTGTTTTATATGCATTATCTCTCACTACCATGGCCCGAAGAGAAAGCCGGAAAGTCATGGTAGTTCAGAAAGTTCTCTGAAAACCCATTTGGCTTTATATTAGTGTAGGTACGTACTTTTTCATACGTTTAGCTGTGATATTGGCAGCCTTATAACTCAAAAACACAACGGTATCTTTTTCTAAAAAATAGCATGGCATGGAGTACAACCTGTGTACTTCAAACTGACGTAGAAGACGGAGAGGGGTACATTCAAATTTGTTAACTTTTTCATCTGTCAAGTTGCCAGAATATACACCCATTTTATAGCGAGTGCGTTTTTTCTTTCTGGATAAAAACAAAAAATTTGTTCTTTTCTTCGTTTGTTGCTTTATATCTATTTCTATATGCACACAGAAGGTGCATTGACAGCTCTGTATCTCAAAAATTAGGCTGTACCCTTTTCTAAAAATAGCTCGGCATAGAGCACAACTTGTGTACTTCAAACTGACGCAGAAAACGGAGAGGGGTACTCCAAATTTGTTAACTTTTTAATCTGTTAAGTTGACAGAATATAGAGTAAGTTCATACTGATTGCAGTGAGCATTTTTATGAAAAGAATTTTTTCACTTTTCACTTTCTTGCTTTCTATATCTGTCTCTATATACGCGTAGAAAAGGGAAAAAAT
>CAJNOQ010001816.1:0-28273 GCA_905250885.1 Didymodactylos carnosus | reverse complement strand
GACAGCAACACGGTTTTATTTAACCATCATTCATTTAACAAATTAGCAAGTATCAATAAAACAAGATCTGTTAGTGATCGCATTTATTTTGCGTAGATAACTGTTTCTAGGTGTCGATTTAGGTATATGTGGATTCAGTGTAATTCAGTTAACACGCTCTCATGAATGAGTTACCTGATTCGAAGTTCCCGTGACTTTTTTTTTTTGATATATTTATACATGCTTGGATAGTGGACATCGAGCTGAGTAAGAAAAGTTCGTTTTAAGTTTTGAATAAATGTTTTTATAGTGAAAGTTTTGAAAAACTTTAAAGAACCGATTTTGCTCAAAATCGCTACAGTTTCGAAAAATTCAAATTTTGCATTTTCTCTTTACTTTCAACTTTTGAAACTAATTCTTTTGAATTGAGCATTGAAAACTGAGTATAGAGAAGATGCTCGACTGATCTTAAATCTGAAAGCCGATTTAACCTGCTTTACTTGAACTTACCCTCCAAAACGACAGCAAGTCATTTTGCAAGCGTCACTAGTTTTTTGTGTCAATGCATTTTACCATTTCGTTTATCTCATTCCAACCGTGAAAGTGTCTGTTTTAACATGACGTATCGTTTTTTTTAATTTTATTCCCCGGTAAGAAAATTCATTTTTTCTACAAGAAGGGAAAAGGGCAGAATTCTGGCCGTAATTCTCATTGTTCTCCACCAGAACTCTTTGTTTATGCAATTAAAATTACGTATTCAGAATCACCATCAAGAAGTGGGGCGAATGATGTATTCTTCATCCTGTCCGACAACTTTCGTTCTTTTAAGAATTTCACGCCAAAAAATTACTGAGATTTTCACGAAGAATGAAAATAAGCGAAAAGTTTTGAGATATATATATCTCGACTCAGTTTTTGGTGGCGATTCTTAATTTCAATATTGAATTCAAAAAAATTAGTTTCAAAACCTGAAAATAAAGAGAAAATCCAAAATTTGAATTTTTTGAAACTGTAGCGATTTTTAGCAAAATCGATCCTTTAAAGAAACTCGTGTCATGCGATAAGAAAACGTTATCGTCAGCACGTTTCTGCCCACGTTTTTTTCTAACTACAACACGACATTGCAGCTGTGAGTAATAAAGTTTTGTAATAAGAATGAGAGAGATGACGACGTGCCCTTTTGACAAATATGTTGATTTTCGTGAGCGAAGTTTTATTTTCTCTGACCAAGTGAAGAAACGAACGAGCGAACAAAAATAAACTATATTATTTCAGAGTTTAACGTGGGGATAGGTCAGAGCAGTCACAATCTCGATTCCGACTTTGCTGACAACAAAGTCTCATCAGATGGCTTGCGGATGAGAGTGAGAATGAAAACGGAAGTGTACCTGCAATGGAAACAAGTCTAATCCGTTGTTCTCAACTTTTGCTTTCCAGCAACCGACCTTGCCGAACAATTAATAAAAGAATAGAAAATGTGTGCTTTGTAATAACAATAATCGATGAACTGAAAGTGCAGAGATTAACTGCCGATGCGCGTTTCGTGTTCTTTATTAAGAAACACTCTTCAGGACTCTACATAAAAGCAGCCGCATATTGACAAAAGCCTTCAGTGTTCATATTTCGACTAGACTGGCCGATTTTCGATTTTGAGAAATTATATTGATCATCGATCGGTCGAAAATGAACTTGATTGCTTAAAGTTGAAGCATGAATTTTTCGCCCCACACGAGAGTTACCGTCGGAGCCATAGCCGAGGCTTCATTGGCATTATCATTGAGTGCGCCCTCGACACGTTGCTACTACAAATGTGAATTGACTTGATCATTTTCGAGTATATATCGTGTTTCTTGCAATCGATGGTGGTACGCTGCTTGTCCACGTAAAAGTCCATTTACGTCCGTTAGGTTTTGAAATAATTATGACTCCACAACGAAATAATGTAGAAGCCTGAGAATGTCTTATTTTTTAGAGTAAATTGTCTTCTTTGATGTGGTAGTCAAATGAACTCTTAGAGACGCCGCTATAAATAGAGAGAAGTTACCAAAAATCAGGTGAAAAATGGCTTTTGGGTTACTCACTTACTGAGTTATAACTTTTGAAATAAATGCCCATGAGAGTTCGTTTGATAAAGAAGACAGTTTACTCTACAAAATAAAACATTGCCCAGGCTGAGCCTGGTACGTGATCTCGTAGAAAACAATGTGTTGACTTATTATCTTTCCTTTTGCTTTAGCCGCAGTGTTTCTAGAATTTGGCACAGAACATACTTGAACTGGACGAAGGCTTTTGTCCAATACTACGATGGCTCTATTCACTTTTCAATCCTGTAGGGATTTTATTTATATAGCAAGGCAAAACAACTCACTGGTTGGAAGAAAAAGAGAACAATAAGAGTTCGTAAGCACGACACGAATTATCATTATTCTTATTTTTATTGATCTTGTTTTCAGTTACAGAGGGATTATTAACTTTAGATTTAATTAGCAAATACAGAACGAATATCATACCGAGAAAGTTGTTGTGTGCTTTCGCTTTACGGCTTGCTCAAAGGTAACGCTGTGACATTTTTAACACAGTAATTTGAGGTTTTCTCGAAAACCACAAGAGCTAGAAAGTTCATTTTGGCGTCATTCGACGCGGCTCTTTCGAAGAGCCGCGTCAAAGTAGAGTAAGGCTTATTCTACTTTGAATATAAAAACGAAGGTTTTTGTTAAAGATTCGAGCTTCCACAAAACCCTTTTAGACCGGTGACGCTGTGACATAAAAAGGCCCTGCGATTTTAGAAGAGCTAATAAAAAGTATCTTGAGCAAAGTTTATAGAGGAGCTAACAAATTTTTTTTCAGAACCCTTTACTTTGTTTATAAAACTCACTTTACTAAAGTAACGCTGTGACATTTTTGGTAATGCTGTGACACATTTTTTTGTCACTCCATTTTTAAGAATTAAACGTTGTTCAAAAACTTCATACTTGTAGTCTGTGTAGTTCTAGATTTCCTGAAAAGACTCCAGTTGAAAATAAAGTTCGAAAAATTCTTGGCGGCTTTCAAGCCAAAACGGAAGTTGAAACATTCAAGGAGCCACTGTGTCTTGACTAAAAAATGGATGTCAAATGCAAACTTAGGCGCCTGCTTTGTTCTCTAAACTTTTCTCTTTTACGTTAGAAACTTGTAGCTGTTCGGACGTTCCTTTGCTATAACACAAAATTTGAAATTCGCTCCGGTTTTTGTATCGCATGTTATAATAACGAATATCGAAAAGGAAGAAAAGACGAAAATCCCAAGAGCGCAATTTCTTCTGAAGCACCCGTTAGAGTAAAAAAGAAAGTATCCATAGGTAAAAATTTGTTATATAGCTTCTTTGCTGTTCTTTTTTTCGCATGCTTGCCTTCATGACTAATGAAAACGTGTAATTAAAAAGCGACAGAAATTAAAACAAATATTTTTCAAAGGAAAGTAGATGATTACTAACTGCACTGATGAATTAGTTTTATCCTTCAGTTTTTACACAACTCACTTTTATACATCACAAATTATGACAATGTTTACTACCTTGATGTGTAGGAGGTTTTATTTATTTGGCTCTGTGTAGATTCATCTCCCTCCCTGCGAACTATCATCATTGTACATAAAAGCATAAATGATTCTTCTTTTTTCTTTCGTGGGCTATCACTGTTATCGATACGTGGCATTTTGTCATCGCAATGATTTCTGTTTTTAATTAAAAGCGAAAGAAGAGAGTAATTGTAAAAGCACGTATATATTAGGTTTTTCTACATATAGTGCGAATCAAATAAAAACATTCATACAATCTTCGGTTGTGCTTGCTACAATAAATATTTTCTCAGAAATTTGATTAAGAAATAAATGGTTATACAATTTCAGGAGAGATATTCTCTGAAAGGTAAGCAAGCTACATATATGTTTTGTGACACTTTCATACGTGTATTTTTGAAAAAAATGTCCGATGTAAAAATATGTTTGACATTTTTTATGAAGGAAAATTCGTAGAAACTCACACAAGTGTATAACAGCAGACTGTTTTCTGGAATCGAGGCGCTTTTGGGAACCTAAGAAGAATTTCTTAGTCCATCTCTAGATGAAGCCTTTTATGGGATTTTTGGACTTTTAAAAATTATTTTACAGGTTTATTCAGCGGGCAAACTCGGAACGTTTGAAGGTTTCTGATTTTGTTAACTAATATTTCACTATATACTCTTACCTTTTAAAAGCTGGAGAAGGAGAACAGTATATTGTCTTCCCCTCTGGTTTTTAGGTAGCAGTTAACTGACTAAAATAACGAAAAGTTTCAATTCTCTGACGTCTTTCGAGAGGTAAAGATTTAATAAGGAAATCTGACTTGTGTTGACCTTTCTCGTTGTTGCCGGAAATTCGTACGAAAAGTAAATTTTTCCGTTTTCTTTTTAATTGTTTATGAAATGTTGACTCTTCTGCCGCAAAACAGACAGGTCTTTTTCAACAAAATCATCCATTTTTGACTTCAACCAATGAACCTTTGGATATATGGGTGAAAAGCATCTTAGAATCGGATGGAAACCATATCGAGATCTTCAAAAGGTTTCCAGGAGGATTTTAGAAACTGGTTTCCTAGAAGATCTTTCAATGGAAATTTTTTTCGAAATAGGCCTGCCCGTTTCGGGGAAAAGAGTCAAAATTTCAATAAAAATGAAATATCTCATAAACGAAGCAAAATTTCATAAAAAGCGGTGCTGTCTTTTGAAGGTCAGACTCTAGTGGTTCGAACGAAATCAAAAACTCGGCTTCAACTCTCAACCAGGAAAACTAGATATGTTTACAGAATGATCTATGAGTATTTTATGGGGGCCGATTCTGCCAGCGATAGTCGAATGACCTTTAAGGTCAAAGTCGATTAAATATCATTTCTATAGACAATCTTTGACACTGAATCACAAAAGATTAGTTTCGATAACTTGAATGATCTCTAAAGTAGAAAACTTGAAGTTTGTTGAAATTGAAGTGTTTTTCAAATATTTACAGCCTTTTCAGTTTTTTTCCCGTAAAAAAGACTTTTTAAACAATTAAAAAAACATTTTTCGCTGTGCAGTTATCAGCCCTAATAGAAATGTAGCGCCGGAATAGGATTTTCTCAGAAACAGAAAAGGGATTCTGAAAGAAATTTTAGAAGCGAAATTGTTTTTTAGAATATATTTAAGCGCTTCCGTAAGCTAGGACATCGGAGAGGTTCACAAAGAGAATTTTCGAAGTTGGAAACGGGTAATACCGGACAATGTTTCTTGTTCATTCTTTCATTTTATTAGTGATCATGTACGGTCGCCTGCTGTCTTCTCTCAAAGCACCGTACACATTCTCAACAATCTAATACGACTTCTGAAATCAGTGCTGATTACATGTCAGCTTGATCTTCACTAGCTCCTCAACAGTCTAATGTCCCACTAACATTATCACTGACAGCCCATCAGATGATAATTGTTCCCTCCCCCCTTGCTAAATGGAATTTCACAATTTTTACAAAATTCAGCATTGGATAACCTTTGTCAGGTCATTCATCCCGGTGCCTGAAATCGGACATCCCGTTGTGTATGTAGATTTCCATGCGTCTGCGGGGTTGCCCATCGATCGGTTTAATTAACTGAACATCCGCCTGTTGATTACGATCAGCCATGCCTACACTGAATCTAGCAGCTGCCAATTTTAGACCATAGTCTTTTAGTTTATCTATTTATTTCGTAAAGTACATGACTATCACACGAACCTGGAATTGCAGAGCATTGTACCAGATTTTCTTTGACAGAAAACGTGAAGCGGACAAAAAATGGACAACAAAAAGAGGGAAAAAGAAAAACAGAACATTTCAATGTATATAGATAAGAAGTGATGTAGCACCGATGAGACAGACATACAGCAGTTAAAAAAAATGTTTCTTGGAAAGAAAAAAGAAAGAAGAATTTGGTATCGTCCCGATTCGTCGACAAATCGGACACTTCAAAGAAAATACATCAGAGAATTTCAAAGGCGGGAGGGGCGGTGTGAGAGTGAGTGTCGACGAATCGGGACTGAATCAAGAATTTACGTCGTATGAGACAGTGATTTAATTTTCAAAACGTTTGTAAATAGTACAAGACCTTTTAACATTTTGAATCCGTGTATCGAACATTGTTAGACAAAGATTGTAAGATGGCTAATCAGGCCTCCGGTAAAGAAAAGGAATTTCAACCCTTTTCCTGTTTAGTCTATGCATACATAGTTCCGTAAACTTATCAAGAATGCTCTTGCGGTGTCATGCGAGTCTAGATTATCGAGCAAAGTTCTTATGAAGGTGAGTAGATGGCCCAACCTTTTCTTTCTTCTTTGTGCGTCTTTATTCCACTTTCATCAACAAAACTAAGAATGTATCAGTAGGAATGTTTTATATTATTGCACAAAGAGTAATTACAGAAAATGTGTTTATGAAGAGTTTACATTCATGAAAAACACATTGAGTTTGTTATTCAAATTTGAACATGCGAATAAAAAGAAAAAGTTCTTCAAAAGAAGAAGTTGAACGTTAATAACGCAAAGGGAAAAAAATAATTTTCAAAAGGACAGTACATTCACATTATTTTTTCTTTTAAAAGGCTCTAAAAAACTTTGATAAGAAAAAGTAATAGCCAATGCTGTTTTTTACGATGTAAGTTTAACTGGATAAAAAGTAGCTTGGAGACAAAACAAAACTTCATTACACACTATTATCATCATCCTTTCTTTTCGCTGTTTTCTAGTATAAAAGATTAGATTATTCTAAGTATTAGATCTAATATGCACTTCATTCTTGTCTAATTATTGTAGACTTAACTCAATAAAGGAACAATGGCTGAAAAGATCAAAGATGAAAAACATATTATGCTTTCATATCAGTGGAACACACAAAAACTTGTGTGTGATGTGTACCAGTATTTGAAAGATAATGGCATTCGAGTATGGATGGATACTAAGGGTGGTATGAAAAAATGCTTAAGTTCAAGGTATGAATATAGTTACAATTTAATGAATGGGAAATATTCTCTTCTTCTATTCTGAGCATTTTCTCTTTTATCATTTACAGTATGGCCGAAGGCGTGGAAAATGCATCAGCAATTGTCTGTTTTCCGACAAAAGAATATCAGCAATCGGAAAATTGTAAAAAGGAATTAACTTATGCTTCACAGAGAGGTGTCCCAATTATACCCTGTATGACGATCGCCGGCTGGAAGCCTTCGGCTTGGCTGGGATTCAGTATCACAGATCTATTATATCTTGATTTTAAAAATATTACAGAACAAAATTTTAATATCAAATGTCAAGTATTAATTGAAAAAATTAAGCAGACAGTTGGCACAGAGTGTTTTGAAAGTAAGAAAAGTCTTGTGGCCCGAAGGACTATTTGAGTGCTTACAATCTATGTAAAAAAATTGCTTTTTAGCCGATGTACAACAGAGTTTGAGTGCTACCGAGGCACAACCGCATGAATCAAAAGCAGAATTAGAATTAGAATTAAAGTCAGAATCAGAAGATGAAGACGAAATTGTAAATACTGATTTTAGTTCAAAAATCCCGGAACCTCAACGACAAGGACCCGAACTAGTTGCAGCAGAGCAAGCAAAGACAACAAAACATGTTTGCCAAGGAGATTCTGTGATACGTTTATTAACTTTGGGAAATACTTTGAAAATGGAAGCAAATCAAGATGTAAGGACAAAAGGGGGTGCATTCATCAATTATTTTTTCATTCCAAAAATACTAATTCAAAATACTGGCAAAGAATCTGTTTCAATTATCGAATTCACCGCTGAATATGAAAATCATGAGGGTATATGGTGCGAATGTATAACAGTTAACATCGGCCCACCATCTAGTAATGGCGAATATCATTGGTTAACTGACAGTGTGGTTAATTTAGAACCAACAAAACTAGTTACGTTTGCCCTTGGAGTTCAAATCAAAATTCAAGGCAGACCCGGGCGTGATAACGAACGACGAGCTCGCGCGCATAAAAGTTTACCGCAGCCACTGAAAATTCGAGTTTATGCTCACGATACAGATGGAAAATCATGTAGTCTCATCGTGGAACAGGCCAACACTCCTCTACAGTTACCGACAAAAGAATTTCTCATGAAAAAGTGTTCAGTAACAAATATTATTAGCTACGTTTACGTTGATGACTGTGAAGAGGATAGTCGGCGTTCCGTGCTTGTCTATTTGGATGATAAATCAATATTAAATTTTTCATTTGGTGACTGTTTCATTGGTTTGACGAGAGAATATTTGTATAAAGACACAGTCAAAAAATTACAAAAGCAAGCAAAAACGAATGGTAAAACTGAAATAGTTATGGATGAATGGAGTAGATATGGTCAATATACGGCGTTATTTGATCCGATTACATTCATTCTATACGCTGTTAGAATAGAATTAGTCTCGAGTACATCAAAAACTGAAACAACAATATTACTTCCACTAAATCAAATGAAATAATCACAATAGAAGATGTTAAGAAAAGAAGAACAATATATTAAAATTGATCTAAACTATGTGAGCAGAACTATTTCCTTTAGAATTAATGTGAGTCAGTTTTAAATTAAGAGTGCTAATCATGCTTGCAATCAAGCTAGTATCAAATTGGTTAATTGTACCATTAGAGACAATTGAAAAAATATTTATTCGTACGCGGTTTTATCCGAAAAGTTAATCGTTCACATTGTCTCGTTAATAGAAAAATGTTTCACTGTTCTGTTAACGATGACAGAATTGTGAACTGATTTTTCAATAAAAAAGGAAAATAAGTCCAGAAATATACTGGAATGTTAACGGTAATTAACTGAGTGAGAAAGAAACGATGTCAAACACAGAACATGACTGACCAAATAGCATATTTTCACTCAAAAAGTTTAAAACTTTTATGCACAATATACAACAAAAAGTTAATTTTGAGATAAAGCTCGTTTTGCCTTTTCTGGGTAATCTACTCGTTTGCCAATCTCGTATAATTTAGTTGCATCGGCAATTGTGTAAAAACCGTAGTAAGGCGCGCGTAAATTTCAAAGATTCCGTGACCTCTTAGGTTGTTTTTAAACACACATATTCTGATTTGGCAGAGCCTGCTGAGCACGAATATGACCTTTTTTTTCCGATTTGACCGTGTCTTCATATGGAAAAATGCAAAATACTCAGCAGGGGTCAAAAACCCGAAAAACGCTCTCCTACAGAAATTGTTCATAATGTTTTTCCTTTACATTTTGACGCTCTAAAAGCCTTATCTTCGAAATCCTTGAGTAAAACTGGTCCTAGAAATGTATTTATACCAGTTCTAACTACCTTGCCTATTATTCGGAGTCAGCGTCGAAAACTGAGTCGAATGATGTACCTTTTTATTTTATCTGATCACCTTTGTTTTTTTCAAATTTTCACATCGAAAAATTACTGAGATTTTCACAAAAAAATGCAAATCAACAAAAATTTTCGAAACGTATATCATTTGACTCAGTTTTCGACGCCGACTCCGAATAAGTCAGTTTTATTGCATGAAAAGTGTATTCTGGTGGAAAAAATTGAACAGTACAGGCAGAATTTCGACTTTTTTGCCTCTGATTTAGAAAAAGTCAAATTTCCCAGCAATGGAGAGAAATTTCAATAAAAGCAACGTACAGTTTTGTGCGCCGTTGAAAGAGGATTCCAACGCACTATAGAAAAAAATTAAATACGTAATGATTTGTATAAAGGTACACTCAGCAGATAAAATCTAGGAAATTAAATTTGCCATACTTTTTTTGATAAACTCTATTTGGGAAAACTCTTCCTTCATGGAGAGAAGTCAGAAATACCACTTATTTGGCTTACTTCTGATTTTGTACGCCGTGCATCTTTCTTCCGGGATGCACAGTGTTTCTAGAATTTGGTACAGAACACACATGAAGTTGACGAAGGCTTTTGTTCAATACTACGACGGCTCTATTGTGTTTCACTTTTCAATCCTTTAAGGATTGCGCTAAACGCGTTGTTATTGAGTTCGTTCGATTCGTTTGTTGAATTAAACTTTTGAGGTATGCTGCTTTTTAGAGCATAGCTTTACTCGGCACGCTAAACTGATTTCTCTCGAATGAGTATGGGTGGTCGTTTGTACATCTGAGTTTTAAATCTCTTTACAAAGATACTTGATCCTACCAGCGATAGAACCGTCTACTGTTTCATTTTATTAAGGCGTTGAAACGTGTTGGATTTGTAAAAATGCATGATGAAAGTTAAAAAATTTCATACTTCTAAATGCATTAACTTGTATATGGTAATCACTCATTCTTCGATATACATCGTGCTATTATAATCAATGCAAAAAAATTAAGTTGCCCTGTTATTCTGTCAAAAACGTTGTGCCTTAAAAATGAAATTCCGGTTTTTTATGCACTGCCCTGGACAGTTATTTGCCAGTAAGCAGCTTAATACGCTCATAAAATAAGTTTATACTTCTAATCTAAGCAACGCCAGCTGTGTTAAAATTTATCATCTCACGATGTGATAAGTAAGCATCATTTGCTAAATAATTTAATTTTAGATCCAATTGTTTAACGTTTCGATATCGAGCAAAGCTTCTCTAAACAGAATCTTGTAATTATTCTTCGTGACTTTTAGAATAGTAACTTGATCATAAGTTGACTCACCATGAATACTAGAATAAGATATAAATGTTCTTCTGGCATCAGAACGGATGCGGAATTTGAGAATAGAAGACTAGTCGGAATTTTGAGAATAGAATCGTCTTCGTGGATGTAATATTTTTAATTTTATTTTATCAAATGTTCAGGATAGTTGCCACGATTATTTATATCAAGTTCAATCCTTTCTAACAATTTATTAAAAATTTTTTTGAACTCTTTTACTAAAAAATGTTTAGCTACCTTGGAAACTACATGAGCACATCACATTTCATTTATTTTAATTAGTTAAACTACGTTCGATAGAATTATTTAACTAAAGGTATGACGAATATGGCTGATGCGACGGTATATTGATGCCTTCTTCTATCAAATAACAAATAACATTAGATGAGATGAAGTCAGCGATGACCGTCAAGTAGTTTTCTATATTTTGAACCTGGCCTCTCTGTTTGTTTTCGTATTACGTTAACAAAAAGCTTCAGACAATTTTCAATATAATACTTGTGATCTACGGTCCTGCCTTTATCTACACTCAGGACTATTTGATTTAATGAATATACGAATCAAAGGTTTGCTTCAAATCTGTCTCCATGAACAATTGTCTTTAACGATTCATCTTCAATATGCCAGCTAGCATCAGATGACTTATGACTAATCTATCTAAACTGAATTCATATCTTATTACTAGTAGTGCTAGAACGCAACTGACATGATCGAACAAAAGTTCGCTAAATTTTAAAACAAATGAAATGTGATGTGTTCATGTGGTTTCCAACGTAGCTAAACATTTTTTAGTAAAAGAGTTCAAAAAATTTTTTAATAAATTGTTAGAAAGGATTGAACTTGATATAAATAATCATGGCAACTATCCTGAACATTTGATAAAATTAAATTAAAAATATTTCCTTATCTTTGTATTTTTATTTAATGTTGCCAGAACATTAACATTTGGTCAGCCCTACGTATTATTCATGTTGTCTATCTGCAACAGTACTAGCAAGCTGAATGACCAAGTAGAATATATGCATTATATAAAATTAATTAACAACTCAGTCACTTTTGATGTCTGATATATAAAAGTTCATAAAAAATAACACACGGAAAAACATAAACAAAATGCGAACGAAAGAAGCTTTTCATATATTTCTTCTGCGATGCAAACATTGAACAAAAGTACTGTACATTCTACGATTACTCTGGTTGCGCCGATCATTATTTTAGCGGCTTGCTGATTGGTGAAGCAATTAGAAGTGATGAGTGACAATGGGGATACCTTAAGAGGGTTTATGTACCAATTGTTTTACTTTTGGTGTTAGTTCTTCATAAAATCTCAGGAATATTTTGTCCCTTCCATTTGTGGGTAGTTTCTTGTATGTCGGATAGTCTCGGATTATTTGGTTGAATCCCGTATCAAATAAACCTAATGTCTTTTCAATTTCAACGGCTGATGGTCGCTGTCTTGGATTAGTGTCAATACAGCGAGATATTAGTTCCCAAAATACAGGACTCTGTTTCGTAAGAATCGCTTTTCTGTTCACCATGTCATAGTTGTGTGTATTCTCAGTAAAGAGATGGTTTAGTGTCAAGCCAAAAGTATAAACGTCTAAACTTTGATCATATACACCTGTATAGAACTCGTACGGCATGTATTTCTGACATCCTATAATGGTGTGATGATGATTAGGACTAATTACTCGCGCTATTCCCATATCACCGATTTTTGCAGTGTAATCTTCTGAGACGAGAATGTTATCGGGACGAATATCTCTGTGAATCATTCGATGGTCGTGGATCTTCCGCATTCCACTAGCAATATTTAGTGCCATCACCAATTTTCGATGAAGCGAAAGTTTTTCTTTTTGATTGAGCACATCCGTTAGACTTCCTCGCTCCATGTACTCCAGAATGAGCATGTACTTGGTACCCTTCCCATCAAGTAGTGTTTGATTGCAATAACCAAATATTTTTAAAATATATGCTCCAGATAACTCTCGATAAGCGGCCAGTTCTTTCATAAAACTTTTCAATCGTTCAGATGCGTCATCAAATAGTGGAACAGTTAAAACTTTGCACGCCACTACACGATTTTTTGATAACCACTTTGACTTGTACACGTAGCCTAGAATATTCTATTGATTATTATCTTAACACTTTTCAGACAATTGATGTACTTACCGAAACCGCCGTGGCCAAGTTCATCTCCGAGCTCGATGTCATCTCGATTTATCTTTGGTATAACTTCGCTGTTCACAATAATAATCGGATGATCGGATTTGTGCGTACCTGTGATGACACCGTTAGAAGCACATCGTTGACAAAGGTCATAATCGGGACAAATGTCGCATTTGAAACGTAAACCTCTAAATGATGGTTCTGAACAGCCATTGCACGTAACATTTTCATGTATGTTATCACGAAATAACCTTTTAAAATTTTCGAATGTCACCTCATCGCTCCGAAAAATTTTTCCGAATAGTTCATTTGGTATTGTGAAATGAGCAACAGCATGCCCTGTCAGATGGGTTTTTGTCTGTTTTCGGTTCTCAAAGCAGGAAGCACAAAGGTTATAATTATCACAGTGAAGGCACTTGTATCGATCACGTTTGAATTTTACCAAGTGACAACTGTCGCATGTCACGTCATGTTGATCTGTCTTTTCTCTAGATCCAATATCGCTAAGCGACAATGCTTTGAGACATTGAATCAGTACAGTATCGAAATCAGCACGCTCGTTGTCTATACAAAAACAAGCCAATTAAGATTTTCTGAATAGAGCTGAGGAAGAACGGAAGATTCTGAAGGAAAAAAACCTGAGAGTTTTGCAAATTTAGTTTTCTCAATTTCTTATAAATACGTTATAGAATAGAATAAATAATCTACATTCTATAGCTTTGAACTCGATATGATGGTTTCTAAATGAACTTTAAATTTTATAACTATTAAGAGAGGTTTCGCTAGCCGATCAAGTGTATAGCAAAAGAGCTATAACCCGAAATTTTTTAACCTATGGTTTTTATTACATATTCGGGTTCTATGCTTCAAACTGAGGTTATAAACAAATGTTTAGACCCTTCGAACTTATTTTGGTTGAGTTATAGAATTTTCGAAATGCGGTGTATCAGAGTTTTGCGAAAAAGTGCTTCCCTCAGTATTTTGTGCATATCTCCGCTAAATTTTGTCCATTCTCTTTGAACAACATTTCATTGAAGCGTCTGACAAAAACTGAACAAAACCATGGGCTTTTACATTTTTTTTGAAGTATGACGTCGATGTATTAAAAATCAAACATTTGAAAATTCGTGTTTTTAAAATCGAAATTTTTCGAATAAAACTAAATTTTTGGCATCCACGTAGCATTTGCCCCAGCTAAAAAATATTGCATCAAATAGAGAATTCAATTCTGTCCAAATTGAACTATAAAGCCTTATTTCAAGAGGTGGGCAAAACTGTGAAAATTCAAGAACAAGATGGTGGACTAAGACCACTCTTTCTGTTTTTTTGATTTTTCACAGCCTAAAATCGACTTTAACAGAAAAATAGGATGATATTCGGAATCAGCCGCCAAAACTGCATCCAGTGATGTGCTTCGCAAGGACTTTGAAGAAACAAATTTTAAAGCGAAAAACGGTGAAAACAGATGCAAATTGAAAAAAAGCAATGCATTTTTCGATTTTAAAAACACGAATTTTCACATGTTTGATTTTTAATACATCGACGTCATACTTCAAAAAAAATGTAAAAGCCCATGGTTTTGTTCAGTTTTTGTCAGACGCTTCAATGAAATGTTGTTCAAAGAGAATGGACAAAATTTAGCGGAGATATGCACAAAATACTGAGGGAAGCACTTTTTCGCAAAACTCTGATACACCGCATTTCGAAAATTCTATAACTCAACCAAAATAAGTTCGAAGGGTCTAAACATTTGTTTATAACCTCAGTTTGAAGCATAGAACCCGAATATGTAATAAAAACCATAGGTTAAAAAATTTCGGGTTATAGCTCTTTTGCTATACACTTGATCGGCTAGCGAAACCTCTCTTAATAGTTATAAAATTTAAAGTTCATTTAGAAACCATCATATCGAGTTCAAAGCTATAGAATGTAGATTATTTATTCTATTCTATAACGTATTTATAAGAAATTGAGAAAACTAAATTTGCAAAACTCTCAGGTTTTTTTCCTTCAGAATCTTCCGTTCTTCCTCAGCTCTATTCAGAAAATCTTAATTGGCTTGTTTTTGTATAGACAACGAGCGTGCTGATTTCGATACTGTACTGATTCAATGTCTCAAAGCATTGTCGCTTAGCGATATTGGATCTAGAGAAAAGACAGATCAACATGACGTGACATGCGACAGTTGTCACTTGGTAAAATTCAAACGTGATCGATACAAGTGCCTTCACTGTGATAATTATAACCTTTGTGCTTCCTGCTTTGAGAACCGAAAACAGACAAAAACCCATCTGACAGGGCATGCTGTTGCTCATTTCACAATACCAAATGAACTATTCGGAAAAATTTTTCGGAGCGATGAGGTGACATTCGAAAATTTTAAAAGGTTATTTCGTGATAACATACATGAAAATGTTACGTGCAATGGCTGTTCAGAACCATCATTTAGAGGTTTACGTTTCAAATGCGACATTTGTCCCGATTATGACCTTTGTCAACGATGTGCTTCTAACGGTGTCATCACAGGTACGCACAAATCCGATCATCCGATTATTATTGTGAACAGCGAAGTTATACCAAAGATAAATCGAGATGACATCGAGCTCGGAGATGAACTTGGCCACGGCGGTTTCGGTAAGTACATCAATTGTCTGAAAAGTGTTAAGATAATAATCAATAGAATATTCTAGGCTACGTGTACAAGTCAAAGTGGTTATCAAAAAATCGTGTAGTGGCGTGCAAAGTTTTAACTGTTCCACTATTTGATGACGCATCTGAACGATTGAAAAGTTTTATGAAAGAACTGGCCGCTTATCGAGAGTTATCTGGAGCATATATTTTAAAAATATTTGGTTATTGCAATCAAACACTACTTGATGGGAAGGGTACCAAGTACATGCTCATTCTGGAGTACATGGAGCGAGGAAGTCTAACGGATGTGCTCAATCAAAAAGAAAAACTTTCGCTTCATCGAAAATTGGTGATGGCACTAAATATTGCTAGTGGAATGCGGAAGATCCACGACCATCGAATGATTCACAGAGATATTCGTCCCGATAACATTCTCGTCTCAGAAGATTACACTGCAAAAATCGGTGATATGGGAATAGCGCGAGTAATTAGTCCTAATCATCATCACACCATTATAGGATGTCAGAAATACATGCCGTACGAGTTCTATACAGGTGTATATGATCAAAGTTTAGACGTTTATACTTTTGGCTTGACACTAAACCATCTCTTTACTGAGAATACACACAACTATGACATGGTGAACAGAAAAGCGATTCTTACGAAACAGAGTCCTGTATTTTGGGAACTAATATCTCGCTGTATTGACACTAATCCAAGACAGCGACCATCAGCCGTTGAAATTGAAAAGACATTAGGTTTATTTGATACGGGATTCAACCAAATAATCCGAGACTATCCGACATACAAGAAACTACCCACAAATGGAAGGGACAAAATATTCCTGAGATTTTATGAAGAACTAACACCAAAAGTAAAACAATTGGTACATAAACCCTCTTAAGGTATCCCCATTGTCACTCATCACTTCTAATTGCTTCACCAATCAGCAAGCCGCTAAAATAATGATCGGCGCAACCAGAGTAATCGTAGAATGTACAGTACTTTTGTTCAATGTTTGCATCGCAGAAGAAATATATGAAAAGCTTCTTTCGTTCGCATTTTGTTTATGTTTTTCCGTGTGTTATTTTTTATGAACTTTTATATATCAGACATCAAAAGTGACTGAGTTGTTAATTAATTTTATATAATGCATATATTCTACTTGGTCATTCAGCTTGCTAGTACTGTTGCAGATAGACAACATGAATAATACGTAGGGCTGACCAAATGTTAATGTTCTGGCAACATTAAATAAAAATACAAAGATAAGGAAATATTTTTAATTTAATTTTATCAAATGTTCAGGATAGTTGCCATGATTATTTATATCAAGTTCAATCCTTTCTAACAATTTATTAAAAAATTTTTTGAACTCTTTTACTAAAAAATGTTTAGCTACGTTGGAAACCACATGAACACATCACATTTCATTTGTTTTAAAATTTAGCGAACTTTTGTTCGATCATGTCAGTTGCGTTCTAGCACTACTAGTAATAAGATATGAATTCAGTTTAGATAGATTAGTCATAAGTCATCTGATGCTAGCTGGCATATTGAAGATGAATCGTTAAAGACAATTGTTCATGGAGACAGATTTGAAGCAAACCTTTGATTCGTATATTCATTAAATCAAATAGTCCTGAGTGTAGATAAAGGCAGGACCGTAGATCACAAGTATTATATTGAAAATTGTCTGAAGCTTTTTGTTAACGTAATACGAAAACAAACAGAGAGGCCAGGTTCAAAATATAGAAAACTACTTGACGGTCATCGCTGACTTCATCTCATCTAATGTTATTTGTTATTTGATAGAAGAAGGCATCAATATACCGTCGCATCAGCCATATTCGTCATACCTTTAGTTAAATAATTCTATCGAACGTAGTTTAACTAATTAAAATAAATGAAATGTGATGTGCTCATGTAGTTTCCAAGGTAGCTAAACATTTTTTAGTAAAAGAGTTCAAAAAAATTTTTAATAAATTGTTAGAAAGGATTGAACTTGATATAAATAATCGTGGCAACTATCCTGAACATTTGATAAAATAAAATTAAAAATATTACATCCACGAAGACGATTCTATTCTCAAAATTCCGACTAGTCTTCTATTCTCAAATTCCGCATCCGTTCTGATGCCAGAAGAACATTTATATCTTATTCTAGTATTCATGGTGAGTCAACTTATGATCAAGTTACTATTCTAAAAGTCACGAAGAATAATTACAAGATTCTGTTTAGAGAAGCTTTGCTCGATATCGAAACGTTAAACAATTGGATCTAAAATTAAATTATTTAGCAAATGATGCTTACTTATCACATCGTGAGATGATAAATTTTAACACAGCTGGCGTTGCTTAGATTAGAAGTATAAACTTATTTTATGAGCGTATTAAGCTGCTTACTGGCAAATAACTGTCCAGGGCAGTGCATAAAAAACCGGAATTTCATTTTTAAGGCACAACGTTTTTGACAGAATAACAGGGCAACTTAATTTTTTTGCATTGATTATAATAGCACGATGTATATCGAAGAATGAGTGATTACCATATACAAGTTAATGCATTTAGAAGTATGAAATTTTTTAACTTTCATCATGCATTTTTACAAATCCAACACGTTTCAACGCCTTAATAAAATGAAACAGTAGACGGTTCTATCGCTGGTAGGATCAAGTATCTTTGTAAAGAGATTTAAAACTCAGATGTACAAACGACCACCCATACTCATTCGAGAGAAATCAGTTTAGCGTGCCGAGTAAAGCTATGCTCTAAAAAGCAGCATACCTCAAAAGTTTAATTCAACAAACGAATCGAACGAACTCAATAACAACGCGTTTAGCGCAATCCTTAAAGGATTGAAAAGTGAAACACAATAGAGCCGTCGTAGTATTGAACAAAAGCCTTCGTCAACTTCATGTGTGTTCTGTACCAAATTCTAGAAACACTGTGCATCCCGGAAGAAAGATGCACGGCGTACAAAATCAGAAGTAAGCCAAATAAGTGGTATTTCTGACTTCTCTCCATGAAGGAAGAGTTTTCCCAAATAGAGTTTATCAAAAAAAGTATGGCAAATTTAATTTCCTAGATTTTATCTGCTGAGTGTACCTTTATACAAATCATTACGTATTTAATTTTTTTCTATAGTGCGTTGGAATCCTCTTTCAACGGCGCACAAAACTGTACGTTGCTTTTATTGAAATTTCTCTCCATTGCTGGGAAATTTGACTTTTTCTAAATCAGAGGCAAAAAAGTCGAAATTCTGCCTGTACTGTTCAATTTTTTCCACCAGAATACACTTTTCATGCAATAAAACTGACTTATTCGGAGTCGGCGTCGAAAACTGAGTCAAATGATATACGTTTCGAAAATTTTTGTTGATTTGCATTTTTTTGTGAAAATCTCAGTAATTTTTCGATGTGAAAATTTGAAAAAAACAAAGGTGATCAGATAAAATAAAAAGGTACATCATTCGACTCAGTTTTCGACGCTGACTCCGAATAATAGGCAAGGTAGTTAGAACTGGTATAAATACATTTCTAGGACCAGTTTTACTCAAGGATTTCGAAGATAAGGCTTTTAGAGCGTCAAAATGTAAAGGAAAAACATTATGAACAATTTCTGTAGGAGAGCGTTTTTCGGGTTTTTGACCCCTGCTGAGTATTTTGCATTTTTCCATATGAAGACACGGTCAAATCGGAAAAAAAAGGTCATATTCGTGCTCAGCAGGCTCTGCCAAATCAGAATATGTGTGTTTAAAAACAACCTAAGAGGTCACGGAATCTTTGAAATTTACGCGCGCCTTACTACGGTTTTTACACAATTGCCGATGCAACTAAATTATACGAGATTGGCAAACGAGTAGATTACCCAGAAAAGGCAAAACGAGCTTTATCTCAAAATTAACTTTTTGTTGTATATTGTGCATAAAAGTTTTAAACTTTTTGAGTGAAAATATGCTATTTGGTCAGTCATGTTCTGTGTTTGACATCGTTTCTTTCTCACTCAGTTAATTACCGTTAACATTCCAGTATATTTCTGGACTTATTTTCCTTTTTTATTGAAAAATCAGTTCACAATTCTGTCATCGTTAACAGAACAGTGAAACATTTTTCTATTAACGAGACAATGTGAACGATTAACTTTTCGGATAAAACCGCGTACGAATAAATATTTTTTCAATTGTCTCTAATGGTACAATTAACCAATTTGATACTAGCTTGATTGCAAGCATGATTAGCACTCTTAATTTAAAACTGACTCACATTAATTCTAAAGGAAATAGTTCTGCTCACATAGTTTAGATCAATTTTAATATATTGTTCTTCTTTTCTTAACATCTTCTATTGTGATTATTTCATTTGATTTAGTGGAAGTAATATTGTTGTTTCAGTTTTTGATGTACTCGAGACTAATTCTATTCTAACAGCGTATAGAATGAATGTAATCGGATCAAATAACGCCGTATATTGACCATATCTACTCCATTCATCCATAACTATTTCAGTTTTACCATTCGTTTTTGCTTGCTTTTGTAATTTTTTGACTGTGTCTTTATACAAATATTCTCTCGTCAAACCAATGAAACAGTCACCAAATGAAAAATTTAATATTGATTTATCATCCAAATAGACAAGCACGGAACGCCGACTATCCTCTTCACAGTCATCAACGTAAACGTAGCTAATAATATTTGTTACTGAACACTTTTTCATGAGAAATTCTTTTGTCGGTAACTGTAGAGGAGTGTTGGCCTGTTCCACGATGAGACTACATGATTTTCCATCTGTATCGTGAGCATAAACTCGAATTTTCAGTGGCTGCGGTAAACTTTTATGCGCGCGAGCTCGTCGTTCGTTATCACGCCCGGGTCTGCCTTGAATTTTGATTTGAACTCCAAGGGCAAACGTAACTAGTTTTGTTGGTTCTAAATTAACCACACTGTCAGTTAACCAATGATATTCGCCATTACTAGATGGTGGGCCGATGTTAACTGTTATACATTCGCACCATATACCCTCATGATTTTCATATTCAGCGGTGAATTCGATAATTGAAACAGATTCTTTGCCAGTATTTTGAATTAGTATTTTTGGAATGAAAAAATAATTGATGAATGCACCCCCTTTTGTCCTTACATCTTGATTTGCTTCCATTTTCAAAGTATTTCCCAAAGTTAATAAACGTATCACAGAATCTCCTTGGCAAACATGTTTTGTTGTCTTTGCTTGCTCTGCTGCAACTAGTTCGGGTCCTTGTCGTTGAGGTTCCGGGATTTTTGAACTAAAATCAGTATTTACAATTTCGTCTTCATCTTCTGATTCTGACTTTAATTCTAATTCTAATTCTGCTTTTGATTCATGCGGTTGTGCCTCGGTAGCACTCAAACTCTGTTGTACATCGGCTAAAAAGCAATTTTTTTACATAGATTGTAAGCACTCAAATAGTCCTTCGGGCCACAAGACTTTTCTTACTTTCAAAACACTCTGTGCCAACTGTCTGCTTAATTTTTTCAATTAATACTTGACATTTGATATTAAAATTTTGTTCTGTAATATTTTTAAAATCAAGATATAATAGATCTGTGATACTGAATCCCAGCCAAGCCGAAGGCTTCCAGCCGGCGATCGTCATACAGGGTATAATTGGGACACCTCTCTGTGAAGCATAAGTTAATTCCTTTTTACAATTTTCCGATTGCTGATATTCTTTTGTCGGAAAACAGACAATTGCTGATGCATTTTCCACGCCTTCGGCCATACTGTAAATGATAAAAGAGAAAATGCTCAGAATAGAAGAAGAGAATATTTCCCATTCATTAAATTGTAACTATATTCATACCTTGAACTTAAGCATTTTTTCATACCACCCTTAGTATCCATCCATACTCGAATGCCATTATCTTTCAAATACTGGTACACATCACACACAAGTTTTTGTGTGTTCCACTGATATGAAAGCATAATATGTTTTTCATCTTTGATCTTTTCAGCCATTGTTCCTTTATTGAGTTAAGTCTACAATAATTAGACAAGAATGAAGTGCATATTAGATCTAATACTTAGAATAATCTAATCTTTTATACTAGAAAACAGCGAAAAGAAAGGATGATGATAATAGTGTGTAATGAAGTTTTGTTTTGTCTCCAAGCTACTTTTTATCCAGTTAAACTTACATCGTAAAAAACAGCATTGGCTATTACTTTTTCTTATCAAAGTTTTTTAGAGCCTTTTAAAAGAAAAAATAATGTGAATGTACTGTCCTTTTGAAAATTATTTTTTTCCCTTTGCGTTATTAACGTTCAACTTCTTCTTTTGAAGAACTTTTTCTTTTTATTCGCATGTTCAAATTTGAATAACAAACTCAATGTGTTTTTCATGAATGTAAACTCTTCATAAACACATTTTCTGTAATTACTCTTTGTGCAATAATATAAAACATTCCTACTGATACATTCTTAGTTTTGTTGATGAAAGTGGAATAAAGACGCACAAAGAAGAAAGAAAAGGTTGGGCCATCTACTCACCTTCATAAGAACTTTGCTCGATAATCTAGACTCGCATGACACCGCAAGAGCATTCTTGATAAGTTTACGGAACTATGTATGCATAGACTAAACAGGAAAAGGGTTGAAATTCCTTTTCTTTACCGGAGGCCTGATTAGCCATCTTACAATCTTTGTCTAACAATGTTCGATACACGGATTCAAAATGTTAAAAGGTCTTGTACTATTTACAAACGTTTTGAAAATTAAATCACTGTCTCATACGACGTAAATTCTTGATTCAGTCCCGATTCGTCGACACTCACTCTCACACCGCCCCTCCCGCCTTTGAAATTCTCTGATGTATTTTCTTTGAAGTGTCCGATTTGTCGACGAATCGGGACGATACCAAATTCTTCTTTCTTTTTTCTTTCCAAGAAACATTTTTTTTAACTGCTGTATGTCTGTCTCATCGGTGCTACATCACTTCTTATCTATATACATTGAAATGTTCTGTTTTTCTTTTTCCCTCTTTTTGTTGTCCATTTTTTGTCCGCTTCACGTTTTCTGTCAAAGAAAATCTGGTACAATGCTCTGCAATTCCAGGTTCGTGTGATAGTCATGTACTTTACGAAATAAATAGATAAACTAAAAGACTATGGTCTAAAATTGGCAGCTGCTAGATTCAGTGTAGGCATGGCTGATCGTAATCAACAGGCGGATGTTCAGTTAATTAAACCGATCGATGGGCAACCCCGCAGACGCATGGAAATCTACATACACAACGGGATGTCCGATTTCAGGCACCGGGATGAATGACCTGACAAAGGTTATCCAATGCTGAATTTTGTAAAAATTGTGAAATTCCATTTAGCAAGGGGGGAGGGAACAATTATCATCTGATGGGCTGTCAGTGATAATGTTAGTGGGACATTAGACTGTTGAGGAGCTAGTGAAGATCAAGCTGACATGTAATCAGCACTGATTTCAGAAGTCGTATTAGATTGTTGAGAATGTGTACGGTGCTTTGAGAGAAGACAGCAGGCGACCGTACATGATCACTAATAAAATGAAAGAATGAACAAGAAACATTGTCCGGTATTACCCGTTTCCAACTTCGAAAATTCTCTTTGTGAACCTCTCCGATGTCCTAGCTTACGGAAGCGCTTAAATATATTCTAAAAAACAATTTCGCTTCTAAAATTTCTTTCAGAATCCCTTTTCTGTTTCTGAGAAAATCCTATTCCGGCGCTACATTTCTATTAGGGCTGATAACTGCACAGCGAAAAATGTTTTTTTAATTGTTTAAAAAGTCTTTTTTACGGGAAAAAAACTGAAAAGGCTGTAAATATTTGAAAAACACTTCAATTTCAACAAACTTCAAGTTTTCTACTTTAGAGATCATTCAAGTTATCGAAACTAATCTTTTGTGATTCAGTGTCAAAGATTGTCTATAGAAATGATATTTAATCGACTTTGACCTTAAAGGTCATTCGACTATCGCTGGCAGAATCGGCCCCCATAAAATACTCATAGATCATTCTGTAAACATATCTAGTTTTCCTGGTTGAGAGTTGAAGCCGAGTTTTTGATTTCGTTCGAACCACTAGAGTCTGACCTTCAAAAGACAGCACCGCTTTTTATGAAATTTTGCTTCGTTTATGAGATATTTCATTTTTATTGAAATTTTGACTCTTTTCCCCGAAACGGGCAGGCCTATTTCGAAAAAAATTTCCATTGAAAGATCTTCTAGGAAACCAGTTTCTAAAATCCTCCTGGAAACCTTTTGAAGATCTCGATATGGTTTCCATCCGATTCTAAGATGCTTTTCACCCATATATCCAAAGGTTCATTGGTTGAAGTCAAAAATGGATGATTTTGTTGAAAAAGACCTGTCTGTTTTGCGGCAGAAGAGTCAACATTTCATAAACAATTAAAAAGAAAACGGAAAAATTTACTTTTCGTACGAATTTCCGGCAACAACGAGAAAGGTCAACACAAGTCAGATTTCCTTATTAAATCTTTACCTCTCGAAAGACGTCAGAGAATTGAAACTTTTCGTTATTTTAGTCAGTTAACTGCTACCTAAAAACCAGAGGGGAAGACAATATACTGTTCTCCTTCTCCAGCTTTTAAAAGGTAAGAGTATATAGTGAAATATTAGTTAACAAAATCAGAAACCTTCAAACGTTCCGAGTTTGCCCGCTGAATAAACCTGTAAAATAATTTTTAAAAGTCCAAAAATCCCATAAAAGGCTTCATCTAGAGATGGACTAAGAAATTCTTCTTAGGTTCCCAAAAGCGCCTCGATTCCAGAAAACAGTCTGCTGTTATACACTTGTGTGAGTTTCTACGAATTTTCCTTCATAAAAAATGTCAAACATATTTTTACATCGGACATTTTTTTCAAAAATACACGTATGAAAGTGTCACAAAACATATATGTAGCTTGCTTACCTTTCAGAGAATATCTCTCCTGAAATTGTATAACCATTTATTTCTTAATCAAATTTCTGAGAAAATATTTATTGTAGCAAGCACAACCGAAGATTGTATGAATGTTTTTATTTGATTCGCACTATATGTAGAAAAACCTAATATATACGTGCTTTTACAATTACTCTCTTCTTTCGCTTTTAATTAAAAACAGAAATCATTGCGATGACAAAATGCCACGTATCGATAACAGTGATAGCCCACGAAAGAAAAAAGAAGAATCATTTATGCTTTTATGTACAATGATGATAGTTCGCAGGGAGGGAGATGAATCTACACAGAGCCAAATAAATAAAACCTCCTACACATCAAGGTAGTAAACATTGTCATAATTTGTGATGTATAAAAGTGAGTTGTGTAAAAACTGAAGGATAAAACTAATTCATCAGTGCAGTTAGTAATCATCTACTTTCCTTTGAAAAATATTTGTTTTAATTTCTGTCGCTTTTTAATTACACGTTTTCATTAGTCATGAAGGCAAGCATGCGAAAAAAAGAACAGCAAAGAAGCTATATAACAAATTTTTACCTATGGATACTTTCTTTTTTACTCTAACGGGTGCTTCAGAAGAAATTGCGCTCTTGGGATTTTCGTCTTTTCTTCCTTTTCGATATTCGTTATTATAACATGCGATACAAAAACCGGAGCGAATTTCAAATTTTGTGTTATAGCAAAGGAACGTCCGAACAGCTACAAGTTTCTAACGTAAAAGAGAAAAGTTTAGAGAACAAAGCAGGCGCCTAAGTTTGCATTTGACATCCATTTTTTAGTCAAGACACAGTGGCTCCTTGAATGTTTCAACTTCCGTTTTGGCTTGAAAGCCGCCAAGAATTTTTCGAACTTTATTTTCAACTGGAGTCTTTTCAGGAAATCTAGAACTACACAGACTACAAGTATGAAGTTTTTGAACAACGTTTAATTCTTAAAAATGGAGTGACAAAAAAATGTGTCACAGCATTACCAAAAATGTCACAGCGTTACTTTAGTAAAGTGAGTTTTATAAACAAAGTAAAGGGTTCTGAAAAAAAATTTGTTAGCTCCTCTATAAACTTTGCTCAAGATACTTTTTATTAGCTCTTCTAAAATCGCAGGGCCTTTTTATGTCACAGCGTCACCGGTCTAAAAGGGTTTTGTGGAAGCTCGAATCTTTAACAAAAACCTTCGTTTTTATATTCAAAGTAGAATAAGCCTTACTCTACTTTGACGCGGCTCTTCGAAAGAGCCGCGTCGAATGACGCCAAAATGAACTTTCTAGCTCTTGTGGTTTTCGAGAAAACCTCAAATTACTGTGTTAAAAATGTCACAGCGTTACCTTTGAGCAAGCCGTAAAGCGAAAGCACACAACAACTTTCTCGGTATGATATTCGTTCTGTATTTGCTAATTAAATCTAAAGTTAATAATCCCTCTGTAACTGAAAACAAGATCAATAAAAATAAGAATAATGATAATTCGTGTCGTGCTTACGAACTCTTATTGTTCTCTTTTTCTTCCAACCAGTGAGTTGTTTTGCCTTGCTATATAAATAAAATCCCTACAGGATTGAAAAGTGAATAGAGCCATCGTAGTATTGGACAAAAGCCTTCGTCCAGTTCAAGTATGTTCTGTGCCAAATTCTAGAAACACTGCGGCTAAAGCAAAAGGAAAGATAATAAGTCAACACATTGTTTTCTACGAGATCACGTACCAGGCTCAGCCTGGGCAATGTTTTATTTTGTAGAGTAAACTGTCTTCTTTATCAAACGAACTCTCATGGGCATTTATTTCAAAAGTTATAACTCAGTAAGTGAGTAACCCAAAAGCCATTTTTCACCTGATTTTTGGTAACTTCTCTCTATTTATAGCGGCGTCTCTAAGAGTTCATTTGACTACCACATCAAAGAAGACAATTTACTCTAAAAAATAAGACATTCTCAGGCTTCTACATTATTTCGTTGTGGAGTCATAATTATTTCAAAACCTAACGGACGTAAATGGACTTTTACGTGGACAAGCAGCGTACCACCATCGATTGCAAGAAACACGATATATACTCGAAAATGATCAAGTCAATTCACATTTGTAGTAGCAACGTGTCGAGGGCGCACTCAATGATAATGCCAATGAAGCCTCGGCTATGGCTCCGACGGTAACTCTCGTGTGGGGCGAAAAATTCATGCTTCAACTTTAAGCAATCAAGTTCATTTTCGACCGATCGATGATCAATATAATTTCTCAAAATCGAAAATCGGCCAGTCTAGTCGAAATATGAACACTGAAGGCTTTTGTCAATATGCGGCTGCTTTTATGTAGAGTCCTGAAGAGTGTTTCTTAATAAAGAACACGAAACGCGCATCGGCAGTTAATCTCTGCACTTTCAGTTCATCGATTATTGTTATTACAAAGCACACATTTTCTATTCTTTTATTAATTGTTCGGCAAGGTCGGTTGCTGGAAAGCAAAAGTTGAGAACAACGGATTAGACTTGTTTCCATTGCAGGTACACTTCCGTTTTCATTCTCACTCTCATCCGCAAGCCATCTGATGAGACTTTGTTGTCAGCAAAGTCGGAATCGAGATTGTGACTGCTCTGACCTATCCCCACGTTAAACTCTGAAATAATATAGTTTATTTTTGTTCGCTCGTTCGTTTCTTCACTTGGTCAGAGAAAATAAAACTTCGCTCACGAAAATCAACATATTTGTCAAAAGGGCACGTCGTCATCTCTCTCATTCTTATTACAAAACTTTATTACTCACAGCTGCAATGTCGTGTTGTAGTTAGAAAAAAACGTGGGCAGAAACGTGCTGACGATAACGTTTTCTTATCGCATGACACGAGTTTCTTTAAAGGATCGATTTTGCTAAAAATCGCTACAGTTTCAAAAAATTCAAATTTTGGATTTTCTCTTTATTTTCAGGTTTTGAAACTAATTTTTTTGAATTCAATATTGAAATTAAGAATCGCCACCAAAAACTGAGTCGAGATATATATATCTCAAAACTTTTCGCTTATTTTCATTCTTCGTGAAAATCTCAGTAATTTTTTGGCGTGAAATTCTTAAAAGAACGAAAGTTGTCGGACAGGATGAAGAATACATCATTCGCCCCACTTCTTGATGGTGATTCTGAATACGTAATTTTAATTGCATAAACAAAGAGTTCTGGTGGAGAACAATGAGAATTACGGCCAGAATTCTGCCCTTTTCCCTTCTTGTAGAAAAAATGAATTTTCTTACCGGGGAATAAAATTAAAAAAAACGATACGTCATGTTAAAACAGACACTTTCACGGTTGGAATGAGATAAACGAAATGGTAAAATGCATTGACACAAAAAACTAGTGACGCTTGCAAAATGACTTGCTGTCGTTTTGGAGGGTAAGTTCAAGTAAAGCAGGTTAAATCGGCTTTCAGATTTAAGATCAGTCGAGCATCTTCTCTATACTCAGTTTTCAATGCTCAATTCAAAAGAATTAGTTTCAAAAGTTGAAAGTAAAGAGAAAATGCAAAATTTGAATTTTTCGAAACTGTAGCGATTTTGAGCAAAATCGGTTCTTTAAAGTTTTTCAAAACTTTCACTATAAAAACATTTATTCAAAACTTAAAACGAACTTTTCTTACTCAGCTCGATGTCCACTATCCAAGCATGTATAAATATATCAAAAAAAAAAAGTCACGGGAACTTCGAATCAGGTAACTCATTCATGAGAGCGTGTTAACTGAATTACACTGAATCCACATATACCTAAATCGACACCTAGAAACAGTTATCTACGCAAAATAAATGCGATCACTAACAGATCTTGTTTTATTGATACTTGCTAATTTGTTAAATGAATGATGGTTAAATAAAACCGTGTTGCTGTC